>CM047580.1:36717336-36801747 GCA_026184515.1 Peronosclerospora sorghi | reverse complement strand
AGTTTCCCCAATCTTGCATCAAAGAATTGTCGTGTTTATAACCCCGCCACCTGGAGATCGACCCACGCCCAAGCTGTCGGGTACACAAGGTGAGCAGAAATACAAGCAGTCGAGGACAACCGGAGGACCCCCTTCGTTAGTCGGCAGTCCGGGCTCCGTGGTAACGCCTGGTCAAGCCTCACAAACTTTGATCAGCCGCACCACCACACAGCCACCTTCGTTAATTTGTGCTCTGTGACTGAGCTGATAGCGTCAACAAGGTTGTAGCCCGACCTTCGGCCAGGGCCACCACAGGCACTAAATGGTTATGAGTCCTCGACACACATTGTCGTCCAGATTGAGCAAGCACTAGCGTCAAACGCCCCTATGCTGATCCAAGCTCGTCGAACAAAACCCTGACCAAGTCGAACGTGTTGCCCAAAGCAACCGAGTTAGCAAGGTGAGGTAGCTTGTAGATAACTTTAGGTCGAGGAATATTGATGGCTTCATCGGTCTTCAACAAATTTTCCTTGTCATTCAGATGATAAGACTTCCAGCATATCCTTTTATTCTTCAGCGTCTCGACTTTGTCTTCATGTATTTGAACGAGGAAATGTTACGACCTGCCTGGGGATCTGCTGTTGCTTTTCCTTTACTGTCTCAATACGTATCACTCGTAAATGTTTAGGATCACAGTCATGATTCTCTTCCAAATTATGATCATCATCCTAATTCGGGCAGGTTTCGGATGGAGTCTCAGGGGGATTAGGGTCAGCATTCATAGTATACTCAATTTCGACTTGGAACTCCTCGGTCAGAAATAATCATCGTTTCCTTTCTTAGCATCATTGCGGTCAATAGCCTTCCCCAAATGAACACCACGGATTATTATCCAAAATATTGACAAGTTTTTGTAATGGCATGCGGTGATAGCAAAGTTGCTCAAGCGATCCTAGAAAGCGTACCATTGTGATAGAGTTTACTTCGACAATTTTTGTCCTAATGCGGATATCTACGGGAGACCCATATGACTCATGACTCACTGTATAATACGTTCGCTGGCTTCATCATCAGACGGGCAATCATCACCTTGATCGCGCGCAGCTCAATAACCCACTTCTGTGGTGGAGTGGCTGATTAAAGTTTGTGAAGCTTGATCAGGCGTTACCACGGCGCCCGGACCGCCGACTGACGAAGGGGGTCCTCCGGTTGTCCTGTGGGACTGGTCTTGTGTCTTGCTCACCTTGTGTACCCGACGGCTTGGGCGTGGGTCGCTCTCCAGGTGGCGGGGATGTCACACTTCACTTCCTTGATGCAAGATTAGTGTAATTCACTGCGAATCGACCGATGAGCTGATCAGATGTGGTCAAGCTTGATCACGGTTGATCAGAACCGCTTGATCGGTCTAGTGAATTCCCTACGAGTTGACGCGAGTTGCAAACAGTTGATCGCAGGTTGCGGGTCGCAGATAGTCGATATTGGTGGCAAACGGCGAAGGGGTACTTGATCAGGCAGCTTAAATCTTCACCAACTGATCGCCGAGCCTCTTAAACTTTATACGCTAATAGAATACCCAATACACTATGTATTCTACGCTTAAGTTAAGAGGAGGGTCGATCAGCGACGGGCTGATCGACGGTTTACACTAAAAATCCGCCTAGTAATTCCCGTGGGGAGCTTAAAGAAGCCGAACTACAAGGGGCCAAATGTGTACCAATACGGGGAAGAGGTGAGAGCACTGCTCGATCACGTTCCCGACACCAAAAAAAACCTTTAAAAAAAGAACCGCTGACACAGCGGGCGGTGTTGCGATGAGTTCTCTCACTCTACGCCTACCGGTGGGCCAAAAACCAACTAAGTGCTCCCTCCCGGGACGTAGGGGTATTTACTAGAAGAAGGGAGGCCTAAGTTGCCGTCCCTCTAAACGATCTGCCCGATCGTACGCAAAAGGAGAACTGTATTATTGCTTATATCCTAATATCTACCAAAAACCTAAAATCAGCCAACCAGAACTACCCATTCCTACGCATTTTGTCGACCATTCAACCTGATTCCTTCGCTTACCTTCAGGTTACCGTTAGGTAACTGTGCCAGATGTCGCATCGTCTCAGATGTCTCGTCCACGCCTCGTCCATGTCCGCCACCGTTGTGTCAACAGTTGTACTGACTGAGGTACCAACTGAGGTACCAACTGTGGTAGCAACTGTGTTGCCCACTATCGTACCACCTGTTGTACTGACTATTGTACAGACAAAATTTGTGGTACATTCTATTACCGCTACACCCATAGTGGTGTCCACAATTATGCCCATAATTACGTACCAATTTTGTGGTACGTTTTTACCACAGCCGCCCTGACTCTCGTCCCAGCCGGACACCGGTTGGGGCGGGGGTAGATCATACCATGGTCACGTTGCCATCCATTAGTCATGACAGCCTCGATCATCGTCGACATCAATCAATCATGACGTCATGGGTAGTGCAGTCCGCACCCATCAATCTTCCCTGTCTCCTTTGAGCGAGTCGCAGGTGAGCAGAGTGTTTCCACTCATTCAACCGTAGCATCCCCGGTCAGGCCCTCGTGATCATTCATTTTTTTATTTCTCCCGCGAGGTTGATCATACAGATGACCGCAGGTGGCAGCTTATCACTCGATCGTTCCACGGCCGACAGCTTGATCTTGGTGGTCAACCAGGCCTACGCGCAGCAAGAGACCATACACGCAATGCAGGAGACGGTTTGCGCGCAGTAGGAGCAGATCGTCGTGCTGACCGGCTCGCTCTCCGTGCTTGAAGACTCTGCTTGCCTACAACAGAAGCGGCATGAACACGTCGCACGTAAGCTCGCTGACCGCGAGCAGCAGATCGGATGGTTCCGTGAACGAGCCGTACCCCTGCGCGACTACGTCCGCACCACCGTTAACAACCTCAATTCCCGACTGAAGACATCCGAAGAGACCCTGAACGAACAGCAAGTTCAGATACGTGATCTGGAAGGCGTCCGTGCCCGGGACCGGTATCTACTATCGGACCACGAATAGTCCGTTGATCAACAGGCGCAAGTAATCTCGCGTCTTGAGGCATCCCAGGATCACGCAATGCTCGACCAACTCCGTAAGCGTCTGATCACGGTGCAACGCGAACGCGACCACGTTCTATCGGAGAACAAGCGCTTTTCCGAGCAGCTGGATAAGCTCTCATCCAAGGCTCGCAAGCGAAAAATCCAACGTGATCGTATCCGGACGGAGAATGAGACCAATCTCATAAAGATGAACGACCTCGTTGCTGCCCATGCTCGGGCCGACGAGTTATCTGCACGCCTTAACACGGTGTCGACCGACAGGGCTAAGCTGGAGAGACTGCGCATCAAAATTCCAAGTTGAAGGGATAACTTTCGACGTCGCGGCACCATGTAAACCACGCATCTGCGGAGCGCGACGCACTGCGCCACGAGTTGCGACGAGTTCAGGACGAGGCGGAGCAACCGTGTACGCAACTCTCCGACATCCAGACCATGTTGGCGGGTGTAGCATTACACCTGCAAATCACTCCGAGCGCCGGTTCCACTAGTGCGGTGGTTAACCTGGCTGCCATCCCGTCTACTAATCCTTCAGACGGTCAGTCTACAAGTTCTTTTATCCAGCCGTCTTCTTTACTCAAAAGACGCGCTCGACGCTCACAATCCGCCTCCCGGTCCAAGCGACAACGTCTGGCCCCCGCTATACCCGAAAAGAGGGAGTCCACACATGTTATTTGTCCGCCTGGTCAGCCGGATGGTGTCCAAGGTGGTTCTTCTGTTCTCTTGGCGCGCAAATTCCGTCCAGTCCCACGATCGGCGAGTTGGGAAGCGAAGGTCTGCATGATCCAGACTCTGCCGAATTTCTCTTCCCTCGGAAGGGTGACTTTAAGTCGCTGATATCGTTGCCGGATGATGCGACTGACGATGACATCTTGGCGTGGACCTCGGAGCAACTCAGCGGCTTCGATCTGTGTAGAATCTCAGTACAAGTGATATTAGAGTACTTGACACGTCCCGTGGGATGGTTGTTCCCCACCGTCACGGACGCCCCTGCGCCTGATGAGTGGTGCAGTCACCTGATCACCCAATCGGCAGTGGAATTATTGTACTCTCGACTCCCCTGGGATTGTTTCAAGCGTATGTTGCCACCCATCTCGTTCCGCTCGGTCGGCTGGTTTGCTGACTTCGAGGCGCGGTACCAGGCATTCCTGGACCATCATGCTCAGGCGATCTGGGAGTCCACTCATTACCTCCACGTAGATCAGGGCCTCCGAGAACGCGACGCCGTTTTTCAAGAATTTTACGAGGGTCGACGCCAACGTAGAAGCCGCGCCGAGGCAGCATGGAAGAAAGTCGTGGAGTTCGTCCTGGAATGCATGACCAGCGGGGTGTGCGATCTCGACATCTTCTTGGATCCGTCGATTTCACACTGCCCCCGTAATCGCCCCCTGAGATACGCTCCGGCTGACGACGGCACCTGGTACCCAGGGTACCTATCGGACCCACCGCCTTCGACCTTGCAGGATGCGTTGTGCGAGGTGGACGTCGTTGAGCCTTGGTGACTCCAGTATCGCCTTTCCACTGAAAATCACCCCGGCAACAAGATTACCAGTCTTCGTCGCAAATTTTACGTATTGAGCGAGCTCGGTGATCATCTTTTCTTCTTCAATCGATAAACATTCTTCATCATAGTAATTTCAATTGTTGCTTCATCATTTTTCAGTATATCCACATAAATCGCTCTTCCATTGTCTCATCTGCCATTACTCCACCACCATATTGCGCAGTATCCACCATAAGTTCACCACTTCAAGTCAATTATTAGCTTTCTATGAATCGCAAGTCTCGTCAATAGATTTTCCTCCAATCACAAATTCATCAATCGTAATTCCACAGTCAATTAATCGGTCACGTATTTGTGGGACTCTTCATCCACCTGCATTACATCAAACCGATGTTTGGTAATCATCTTTCTTTAGAAGTCCTTGATTAGAGCACCGCAACTCAGATCGGCCTCGTCTACCAATGACGGCTCCTCATGACCCTTCCAATATACTTGATATTCACGCAACGTTCTGCCGTATCTGGTCTTTCGACCAGATCGGACATCGGTGATGCGATCAACTTCAAATTCGTCCGGATCTAGGGTCCTATCCCAGCTGTCCTCTGGTAGTAAAGCTTCATCGAAATCAAAACGATCCTCTATCCCAGCTGCTAGCACAGTAGTAGGTCGATCTGGAAATTCTTTGACCAGCTTCAACTTGGATAGGTGTACGACTGGGAATATGCGATAGTCGGTGCCAGTCGTAATCAACCTTGCAGCATGGTCCCTGATCACCTCATCGATTCTGAAGCGTCCGTGCCACATATGCGTCAGCTTCTTTGCGAACCCTTCTTTCACGCGATCGAGGTATAACCAAACCCTCGACCCCGCTTCAATCTTGTGCGGGGTCACTTGATCATTATGCTTTTCCGCTCGACTGGCTACTGCTTGGTGCGACCGGGAACTCACTTGATCACGGACGTAACGGTAGTCTTTCTGTAGCCTGTATCTCCACCGACTAGCATCACGGTCTTTACGCCGAGTTCCGCCCAGTTGTAATGTCGATTCCAACGATGATCGTGGGTCCCACCCGTACGCCAAATAAAACGGTGTTTCTCCACGGATACGATCTGGGGTCTAGTTCAGCACGAACAACAGCAGCTCTGCATACGAACTTCAATCCTTCTGACCAACATCCGATACGTACATCTTAATCGCTAGTGTAACCGTCTGCACTGTTCTCTCTGCGTTGCCGTTCGCTTGTAAACGGTATGCCATAGTGTCACTCTGTCGTTGTCCCACGATCTTGTTGAACGCACGAAATACTTCGGACATAAAAACCGGGTTCTCGGTCATGCCTAATCACCTCACTAGCTCAAAATCATCGGAACACACATCTTCATAATTTTCAGCGACTTTCTGTGCTGTAAGATACGATCCAGATTTCGCGATTACCATACCCGTGAATAGGTCTGTCCATATCAACAACTCCGTATGTCCATCAATCTAACGAGGCAGCGGCGGGATGTGATCCATGGCTATCACCTGGAACGGGTACGTGGCCTCAATATTTCCGGGTGACGTCCCCTTGATCGTAGGTTGACCCTTCCCCGTTTCACAATCCACACACTGTCCAACGAAGCTTTGCACGCTACGAAGTAGTCCACGACAATGAAAGTAACGTCTGATCCGCTGATATGTTCGACCTATACCCTGGTGTCCCCCCTCCAAACTCACATGATAATGGTGGAGGACATCCGCATGTAGGGTTTCCGGTACGACCAGCTTAATTGAGGAGCATCGCTCGTCTCGATCATCCTGATCAAAGCTGGCTTTTCCTTTGGTCATGTTTCCGCAGTAGATCAACAACCCTTGGTCGTCGACGTCATAACAATCGGCGATTTTTGCGCACTCTTTCACCTCGTCTGCGCTCAGCTGTGACACGTTACCACTCAAGTAACATCGCAAATCACAGATCCACTTTTCTTCGTTTTGCGCCTTTTTAACTCGTTCCGCCCTTCTCCCCTTTATGGATACCTCGGGCCATGTTGACGGTTGCGTTTGACAAATGTTACGTGATCGCGTCTTCACCAGCACTTGTGCAGCAGTGGTATCTTCCTTCCAAGTAATCACCTCCTGAAATCTGTTAAGATCGGCCAATTCTTCCAGATGTTTCCCATCATTGATCTCACATCGTGCCCCATACTGCATGGCAATGGTGGTGATGTGATCGGCACTTTTATTCCACTTTGGTTTAACATGCAACAGGCCATGGTCAGGCCATTCGCGCAGGAGTTTCAACGTGCGCTGTTGCAATACTTGCAACCGCGGAGCTTTACACTCTATTTCGCCACGCATTTGTCTGATCACCAAATTCAAGTCTTCACACACGATTATCCTTCATTTGGGATATTGCGACAGTAGATCCAAACTTAGCAGCAACCCATTGTACTCGGATTCATTCACTGTGATGTTGGGTGGATGGTCCGCTACCGCGATCATGATCTTCCACTCCGGCAACTTCCACACGATAGCACCAAACGCGCCAACACATTGCTTAACGCTAGCAGATCCATCGAAACTGATCACATACTGCTCTTCGCCTTTCTCGACCGTGGGAGGTGGTACTTCAATCGTCTGTCGAGGTTCCGTTTTCGGTGAGATTGCAATCAGGGTTTCATCAATTTCAGTGCGAGGGGTGATACTTGCAGCTAGCGCCCCTAGTACCTCTCTTCTCCATGTACACATTTCTTGATCTCCAAATCCCACTGTGACAAGATTGCAGCCCATTTCCCCAGTCGTCCATCCAGCGCGTTGGCCGTTAATAACCACTTCAACGTGGATCGACGTGACAGGACAACGATCGCCTTTCCGACCAGCATCGTAAAGTAGACGTTAGAATTCGCAGAAGGGCCAACAATTCCTTTTCAACGGGGCTGTAATTCAGCTCACCGCTCTTCAGTGTCTTGCTAGAAAATGCGACGGGGCAATATACTTGGTCATGCTCTTGCACCAGCGCGGCAGACACCGCCCACTTACTGGCATACAACAGAATCACCGGCGTCTTGGCTTGGTCGAAATGGTGCAGAGTTGGGGCGGACGCAATCTTCGCTTTCGGCATGATGAATCCCACTTGTGCCCTGGTTAATCGATCGTCCTCATACACCGTACTATCGTTGATAAATTCCGGGCTCTTTAACTATTGATAATCTGTCTCTCGTAATTCATAGATCACAGCGGCGTAGATCGCGAAGTCTTGAATAAATTGACGGTAATAATTCAGACTCCCCAAAAACGATTGCATAGCACGCAAAGTGCCGGGAAAAGGCAAATCAATCAGATCATCCAAATTCTTCGGATTTGTTTCCAAACCACGGCTAGAGACGTGATTTCCCAAATAAGGCACTTCACTTCGCCCCCAGTACGATTTAATAACGCTGATCGACAAGTTCCATAGATCGCACTTTTCCAACAGGTGCCGCACCTTGCCACACAGGGTTGTCCACGTAGGTGCCGGGATCAAAATGGCATCGATATATGACCGTCGCTGCAACACAGACGGGCCTCGTGCTTGGTCAGGCTCTCTCGTAGTGAACACATCCGATGACTCATCGTCCCCGTCCTTAACCTTGAGATATCCATATAAAGCATTGTCGATTAACCGCTGGTAAATCTGCGGAGCGTTCTTTAGACCGAAGGGCATCCGATTCCACTCAAATAATCCGAACGGAGTGACAAACGCCGAAATCTGCCGCGCTCGGTCGGTCATAGACACGACCCAAAAATCACTCGCCATATCCAAAGAGCGAAACCACAACGCTTTATCCAAATCCTCGAGCAAATCCGAGATCAGAGGCATGGGGTATACCATCAAACGCGTGAGTTGATTCACCGCGCGATAGTCGATACATAACCGAATATCAACCCCGTTCTTCTTCACTATGGTCACTATAGGTGATGCCCAGGGTGTTGTAGATGGCTGGATGATCTTCGTGTCTAATAACCCCTTGATCAAGGCCGATAATTTCTCGCAAAATTTTGAAGCAACCTTCCGACACTTTTGGGCGATTGGGCGCGCATTCCTACGTCATTTCACGAACAACTCCACGTGCAGCAGGAGGTAGCTCGTTCCCTTTCCCGATCAACAGATGTTTCTTCGCCCAAATTATGTCGCGAAGCTGGTCAATTTCTTCTTCCCTGTTGATCAGTGGGTTACCAACTTGCAAATCATCCTTGGTCACTTCTTCGGTACTTGCGGACACTTAAGGCAGCGTGGTAAGCTGTTTCTCCAGCTCTCCCACGAACAAATCTCCGCCTTCATGGTAGCACACTTGGTCATCGGTAGGAATCACACCGAATTCACCGGTATCGGTTGAGACGGGATGTTCACGCATATCTTGACCAGGCTCATCTCTTGTAACAGGTCGTTCAACTTCGTGACCAAGGGTCGGACCTTTCACAATCAGCTCTTGGTTGCACTTTTCTTGCACTTCTTGTACCTTATGCGGTCTTCCCCTCGGTTACTAATGCCACAGAAGCCGTGGCCGAGTCCGTTGGTCGTACTAAAATTCTCTGAGGAATAGAGTACACCTTTTCTCGACCAAAGGACCTTGGTCGACGCTTTCTTGATCGTCATGCACTGAATCAGTAGAGGTTTGATACGCGAGATTTTCTACTCCTTATAACGATTAGACCCTATCGAAATAAACCCAGGGAGACTGGGCACATTATCCTTATTCATCCAAATACCTAAAATCATATCGTCATGTAGGATGATCGGATGATCGGCAATATTCGTAATATACAGATATCGCAAATTACCCACGCCCCTAGTCACAGTGGGGACCCAATCTTTTCCGCGACTAATCCATAATTTACGAGATCGCTGATCACGAATACGAATCTCAGCAGATCGACCTACTGGGATCTGCTCGTACTGACCAAGTTTCATATAATTTTCAATCGATCCATACAGCTGTCGGCGGCCTTCTTATGGGATGATTACTTTATCAGGCAGACTTAATGCACCGTGGGCGATGTCCAATCTGACACCAGCTCGGATCATAAAATTCATACCTAATATAACGTCTTCACCAACGATCTTTCCCACCCATGCATGGAAATAATAGACCAAAGAACCCGCTAACGTCACTTTAATCTTAGTGCGTCCTTCAGTGAGGTACACACTTTCTCCGATGCCAACACATTGTTGTATTTGAGTCATGTCGATCGGATAATTCACCTTACGAGCAAAGTTTGAGTCGACGATCGACACTTCGGCACCAGAATCGAATAGTAACGTGGCACGTTCGTTATTGATTTTGCCGCTCGCCTTGGCCTGTTTAAACCATTTTTTTGGCGAGTGGTATTTCCAATATCCACGTGATTCACCCGGAAGCAAATCAACTTCCATGATCAACGGAGACCGAGAAAAATCATCAATACGGAAATTATCCAATCGTGGTAAATCAGGCTGATCACATTTTTCATTATCTTTATCCTCTGTTTGATCAACCCGCTTCTTATCCACATATGGAAAAATACACACACCAGAACGATCGTCTCGTACCAGATTCCAACCTGGCGAGCGTCCTAGTTTACCATGTCTTAGGCTTCCTTGGGCAACATTCCCGCATGCTTGGTAGGGTTATACCATTGGCGAATGCGATTGTAAAATTCTTCCACAGGCACTTGCCCGCATCGTGAACTTCGCCGCACGCACGGCAGACGTACAAGCTGTGATCCGTCGGGTGCCCCTTCTTGCCACACTTCAGACAGGTCAGGCGTTTCCAACAACGCAAATTTTCGTGCTTAATTGATCCACAATGACTGCATTTCTTCTTCGCCCCTTGGTCAACAGCACTTGATTCGCCTTGTTTACCAGATTGCGGCTCACTAGGCGGACCGTGCGTTATTGGTTGATCGCGCATAGCAGCAATCATGTAACGACGCTGGTCACCGTCACTTCCACTGTCCTTGGAGCTTGACTCTTCACTTCCAGACATCATCTTGATCGCACGCACTGCTTTAGGCTTCCTCGCCGGGGCAGGTGACCGATCATCACTGAATTTCTGACGGAATCTGCTGGTGCCTACCGTCGCCGTTGGCTGGCACGACTTATTGCGTGCATACGCTCGCAGCGTCTTTTCCAAATCCATAACGTTATCCAAACGCAGAAGTACCAGCTGATCCGCGAACTCGCGATTAATTAATGTGTCCAGGAAATGTTGCACATGTTCGCGTAAAATCGTAGACGATCCGTCCTTGATCGGCAAATTGGCTCGCAGCCCCGCCACATTCAACCGCTGAAGATACTCAAAGGGATTTTCGTCATACCGCTGCTTCGTGTAGTAGTACTGATGTAACATGATTACATTTAGTTATGTTGTGTACGTAAGAACAATACGGTTGGGGTCAGTATTGACCGGTCCGAAAGGTTTGGACCTATTGGTTATTTTAACCAATCAGGGGAGGAGCCCTTGGTGGAGGCGTGGCAGCCAGCCACGTGTTAGTACTCAGGTGGTGTACACTACATTTTAGCTAGGTACGAATTTAGTAAGTTCTACTTAGTATTGCATATAGTTTACATTAGTTTAAACTAATTTAGTCTAATTACATATTAAATATACATTCAGCTTACAAAATTGTGGCGAAGAGGACCCAAGAATTTTGATCGTGTTTCGGTCATCAGCACACCGATCGGCTTACCGGCGATCGGATTGGTGGAAATCCAGGTCCAGGAGGCTTTTAAGCCTATCATGTGCATGTCCAGAACACAGATTTTGGTAAGTCACATGAGATTGCGTGTACCTTCATATTTTCATGTTTGTACATATTGGGGACCATAGGGGGTAGGGAGTTTAGTGTTGATTTTGGCCTTGGGAGTTGTTTTTGGTTTCGCCTGCCAAGAGCGTTTATTGGTTTTACGTCTTAATTGTTGGGCCTTTAACTCAACAGGAGGTCGTTTCGCCCTGTACATCAGTCGCCTCTGCACGCCGCAGAGTGTTTGGGAGCGGAGGGTCGAGTAATCCCCTCCAGCTCATTATACCCGGCCGGGACGCGTTATAGACGCACTTGGCCAGCCGGAAGTCCCTCGACGGGAGTACATTTTGGTCGGCTTCCAAGTTCAAGTTACCCACGTTTGGAACGTGTTATTAAGTCTTTTAATAACACGTTCCAAACGTGGGTAACTTGAACTTGGAAGCCGACCAAAATGGTATCACGTTCTCATTTGTATCTCCCTATTGGATTACTGGAGTTTATTTCTCATATTGGTTGGGCTCTACGACCGGTTGAGCGATCTGCCCTTTGGAGTATACTCACTCCAAGTATAACTGGTCTACCCGTACCCAGGGTAAAGAGTTCCGCCCAGGGTACACCACCCAGCACGGCCCCCCACATTTAGACCACAAGTCAATTCCCAGCACCGATCCACCGAGTGTGTTACCAGCCCATTCCATCGGGTACACAAGGTGAGATGACGAACGAATCGGACCAGGCGTCCTGTGTTGATGACCCGTCGTCTGTCAGCAACGGACGATCGGATCGTATCGTGGGCGAAGGTTCGCGGGGCGGGGTACTCCCCCCCGTAAGTTGGACGGCCGGGCACCATGTTGGTCAGGTTCTCGACATTACGGTGTTCGATTTTGAACTTGACTCCACCACAATGGTGCGCGAGCCCGGATCACTTGGTGATCGTGGATATCACCGCGATGATATCTCGCGAAGAATTGATTACAATGAATTAAATGTGGAATCGTTCTGGAGAGGACATAAGGAACGGCTATCGCCTTATGTTCTCGTTGTCGATAAAGATAGCGATGTCCGATCTGGCCGGGCGGAGGACCAGATCGGGATTAAAAGGTTTTTCCTCCACATAAGGCTCCCACCGGATCCGATCGGGACTATAGCAACTTTTGCTATAGTTCCGGAAAGGATCAGGACTTGTGTCCTGATCCGATGTATTTGAATGAATGTTTTGATAAAAAGATGAAAGATGAAAGCGACTTGGAGGCAGATCGGAACGATCCAATCCACCCTTTCAAGGTCCCCAAGAAGAGGCTCAGAATGCCGTCCGAGGAAGACGACTTGGAAGAAAAGTCGCAGGTCGGGGATGAGGTTATCAAGGAAGAAGACCTGACCAGGATGTATTACATCCACGAGTTAAAGCGATTTATTTGTGAAGACCAGGTCATGCAAATTCTAAACCCCCAGATCGCCGATCGCCTTCTCGGACCCACCACCGAGCCGATCCAAAGCGATCGGCCGTTGCTATTGGTGAAGAACCTGCTGGCGATGTTGGCTTAGGTCGGCATAAAAGTACAAAACCTCGCCAGCGTGCAGAAACTGTTCGATCTGGATACTTGGAGGCTTGAGATGTCGATGTCGACCCTCCATGCCCATTTGGTGCCGTTGGTGGGTGCGGTTCGCCGCCCAACTCCCACCGTGGCATCGAAGTCCGCTGAAGTCACGGCAGCATACGAGAATGTGTGCTCCGACGATAAGTCGTTGTATCAGTCTCCACCTGCCTCTAATAGCTCATCGGAGTTGGAGGTAGGTGTTGAGCGGATGACCATGGGGGCGGATCATGCCCCCATGGGAGCATAAAAAGGACATGCGGCAGCAAGGGGCTGCATGCCGGTCGGGGTCCCAGGAGCTCCTACAGGCTTCAGTACCTTCAAAGGAGGATAACAACACGTTGCCCATGAACCAAGCTAACGTCCAAGCCATGTTCGAAGCAATGATGGAGCGTTTCATGGAAGACCGATGCCGATCGCTTCCGCGCCCGCATGCCCAGGACCGATCTGCCCGGAAAAATGACAATATTTGACGTGATGTTGATATGGAATCGCTGGAATCAACGGACAAGGCTATCCGAGGTGGCAAACCAGTTGGCAGAGGAAGACGCAAGCCGCAGCCAGCCCGACCGCGCCGATCAAGCAAGAATAGCGATTACGACATGGAGTGGATCGGTGATCCGGATGACCACTATGGGTCAGACGGTGCAGGGCGGGCAGAACGCGCAGGGATAACCTAGCCTCTACTACCGCTTTTGATTTTGGATCTACTGCGTTCCCACGCATTCGCATTCCTGCGACCACGGATCTCAAGGATTTCACTGGCAAGGACGACGACGAGGAGCAAGCCAGATCGTGGTTTGGTCGGGTCAAGTCTGATTTCTTGCGGGATCAAACACCAAAAAAGGAACGGTGTTGATCTTCAGAGATCTGCTGAAAGGACCGGCTGCGAACTGGATCCAAGAGTTGGGTCGGGATGTTCGATCTGACTGGGATATTCTATGCTCAGAGTTTGAGGGGCAGTACTGCAACTCCGGATTTTCTACCGCCCGCAAGTATCACCATATACAGAAGCGGGTAGACGATACGCCAATTGAGTACTTGCACCGCTTGAACGTGGCTGCAATTCGCGCCGGGATAGTGATTAAGGAGGGCAACCCGCCGACCGGTGCCGCTATGGATCACGTGGGTCACTATATTAGTACCCTTGATGGCCAAGAGCTGGCAGATCAGCTCACTCTGCTGCGCCTAAAGGATGTTACGGAAGTGGAGCAGACGTTGCGGACGCTGCAACACTCGCGCAGTATGAGGGCGAAGGTCGCCGTTGGATGGGGTCGCTACAGATCGAAGACCCAGACCGATCCGGTGAAGAGGCCCCAGACCATATCGGTCCGTGCTGTTAAGGCGATCGTGACTGAAGACAGTACTGGATCGGAAGAGGAAAGTAGCGGCCATTCCAGTCGGGAGTAGGACGAGGACCAATATCGCCACATCTTCGTCACGGAACCTTCCCCAAGAACCAGATCGACGCCTTACCATGCAGATCGGAAGGGCAGGAGTGGAAACAAGTCTGATCCGGACCGACCTCGCAAGAAGTGTTTTCACTGCGGGTCAAGCAAGCACGATGGTGGGGACTGCTGGAAGAAGCTGATATGCAAGAAGTGCGAAAGACGCGGTAACCCCACCGACCACTGCCACTTCGTGTGCAAGTCATGTGGAGAGATCCACGAGGCCTTCCAGTGCAAGATCGAAGAGCTCTTCAATCTGATGCGCAAGTGGTATGTGCCGGGTAATCACGCGGGGATACTTCCACTTGACGTTGAGAAGATGTTAAGCTAGAACGCTCGCCAGGTTGGAATCTGGATCGAGCCGAGCGATCTACCTTTGGCATCTATACATAGGTAGGCAAGGAAAATAAAACCGACAGTACATGTTCTATTCTCAATTGCGTCGATCGGGATCATCCGGTTTACAATCTCACGACCAATGAATATTACCGATCGAAGGTGGTCATGCAGTTGGATCTGCTGCCTGGGGAGTCTCGTGGATACTAGAAGTATCATGCGCCCGACAAATGGTTTAAGCAGGCGAAAGCCTGTGGTAAGATTAACAATCAGAAGTCAACGATGTTGTTCGACTCTGGGGACGAAGTCTCAATTGTCGACTCCGTATTTGCTCGTAAGGTCGGATGTAGTATAGACGACACCCAGAGACAAAAATGCGTCGGAATCGGTGAAAACTCTTACATGACCGAAGGAAGGACGCGCGTGAAGATCACCCTATCAGGTTCGTTGGTCTACTTCTTCAGCACTTGGGTTGGCAATATGGCCGGTCAGGATGCCCTGTTAGGCATGGATTTCATGGTGCCGGCGGGTATTCGCCTAGATCTGTCTCATGGAGTGCTAACACTCCTGGATAAGGTCCAGATCCAGTTAGCTGGTCGGCGGCCCCTACGGATCGCACACCGATCTGGTCAGGTGGGATCAAGATGTCACCATTCCTGTCGGCCAATCCGCTGATACCCCGGCCGATAAAGGCTTTCGATCAAGGAAGTTATGGGTGACCAGGGGCGATCGGTGGGTGCCGACCTTTGTGAAGAGCACCGGCCGATTTGATTTTGTCCGAGTCACTAATATCGGTGACAAACCGCTTAAGCTCCACAACAATACTATTGTTGGCATGAGGGTGGCGGAAGGGAAGGTGCCAAGAAAGGCGGGGTTCGTCTCGATCGGATCGAGAAGGTATGTTGAGTGGCAGAACTTGGCATACCAAGCGACCACCGATCTGATCAGCGATGATGGACCGGTGGAAGAAGATACCCCACCTATGATTGAACAGCCCAGCTATGTAACCCGAAAGAAGATGTAATTCGAAGAAAGGCACCGCAGTCTCCGGACACGGTGGACCATCAAGCAGATGAGCCAAGGTTCGTCAACATGGTGGCGTCACAAGAACAGGTGACAGCGGAGCCGTAAAAAAAAAGGGGAACATGGGATTGCTGGGGCGGACCACGATGGAGCGCCTAAGCAGATCGATGTCGTTGAAGAGCAGCGCGACGATCGGGAACAGCAGTGTACAGCCGACCAGGACGGTTTGGATGATATTGCCCCAGAATACGATCAAGTTTTCATACATGAGGGCGGGGATCAGTACATTCAGGAACTGGAGAGCCAGATGGCAGTCATCCCTGAACTGTCTACCTATCCGCCCGAAGTCACCTTGGACGATCTACACGTAGGTGATAGGGATCTCAACAGTCCCGACCAGATCGATCATCTTAAGAAGATCATATGGAAGAAGAAACATCTGATGATCGGGAAAGGCAATGCCTTACCCCCTGCTGCTCGCGGAGCGATCTGTGACATCGATCTTGGTGATGCCAAGCCGATCACCCAGAGATGCCGACGCGTGGCGCCACATTACAGCGAAAAATTGTATGATCTTATTAAAGGACTGATGGCCACCAAGTCATTAAGCAGTCGACCTCGCCGATCGTGATTGTGATCAAGAAGAACGGCGTCGACATCAGGTTGTGTATAGACTATCGGTTGGTAAATCGGTTGACCAAGCTTATGGTGTACCCGATGCCGCTGATCAGCGATCTGATAGAAGATCTTGACAAGACCCTATGGTAGTGCTCACTGGATATGGAAAGTGGATTTTGGGTGGTTTCGATGACCGATAGGGCTCGCGAGATCTCTGCTTTTGTTACGCCGTTCGGTCGGTTCGAGTGGAACCGTATGCCGTTCGGTTTGAAGAACGCGCCCCAGATCTACCAGAGGCTGATCGACAACGCATTGTATGTACATTTGAAGATCAGTACCGATCGGGACCCCACCAAAAACCATGATGTATTTACAGAGGGTGAACCCGATCGGGAAAGGAGACCGTCCGTTCTGGGGAGGCGATCGTACATCGACGACATTCTGATCCCTTCTTCGTCATGGAGTGATCTGTGCGAGAAGGTCGAACTGTTGTTGGAGACATGCGATCGCTGGAACCTGTCGATCAGTGCTGTGAAGATTTTTTGGAGCATGTCCAAGGTCGCCTATTTGGGTCATATGGTGTCAATAAGTGGGCTAGAGGCTAATCCTAAGGATCTGGAGTCACTGAGCAACCTCCCGTTTCCCAGATCACTGAAGGCAATGCAGTCCTTCCTAGGGAGCCTGAATTAATACAGCCGCTTCATTGAAGACTTCGCGATTTACGCGGCCGTGCTGTACGACTCCGGGAAGTCGACTTCCATATGTTGCGCGAAGGAGATCGGGCCTTTTACGGGAGGGCTGCGACTCTGATCTGCCTGAAGATTCTCCGCATGTGGAGGCAGAGGATTACATGAAGCGTGCACAGGTTGCTTTCGGTATGCCGAAGCCCAAGATGGAGACGGCACCGATTCTCAGGCACTTCGATCCGGAAAAAATGCAGATCGTCATTGTGTATGCTAGTAAGTGGACCATTTCTTCCACGCTAGTGCAAGAACATTATGGAGTGTACCACCCGGTCACTTTTACGAGCCGGACGTTGAAGCCGAACGAAGTTAACAATTGGATCGTCGAAAAGGAAGTCCTGGCTTTACTACGGATTTTGGATGTGTGCTACAACCTACTGGTCGGACGATCTGTAAAGGTTCTTTCGAGAAAATCGACATTGGCCTGGATGTTATCAGCCAATGGGACGGACGGTCGGATCGGCAGATGGTCAGCGATCTTCTCGCAGTGGTCCCTCGAGGTCGTCAAGTGCACCAAGGGAGAGGATGGGATATTGGGCACATTGGCTGCAGGTATCACCCCTCGGTCTGAAGTGGATGAAGCTTTGATGGCGATTGCCCCGAGGAAGCAACCTCGACAGTCCATCTCGATGCCGCCACCGATCGTCGATCGGGATGATTAACTCCTGGTCTTAAGTTTCGACGGATCGGCTAGCGTGAAGAAGGTCGGCTCCTATAGTGCCATACTGTGGAAGTTACCACAATGGTCTATAGTAGCAGCCGCCGCCGATTTCACGCCTGACATAACGGTCAACGAGGCGGAATATCGGGGGCTCCTTCTATTTCTTGATCTGCTGGCATCACAAAAGAAAGGTCGGATCATCATATGTGGTTACTCCAACCTAGTGATAAGGCAAATCACCGGGGAGATCGACTGTAAGGCGCCACGGTTGAAGTTGCTGAATGATCGGGTGATGAAGGCGCTGAAAGACCATCCCAACCACGAGCTTTTGCACGTGAAACGGGATTGGAACAGAAGCGCCGATCACCTCGAGACCCAAGCCAGGAGAGACCAGATCGGGGCGACGATCACCGAGGAGGCCGTTCTACTTGGACTTATGGATATAAACAGGCTCCCGGAGATGATCAAGCCCAAAGACATCCCCAATCAGGTACATGGATGGCGGCGACTAGATGCGAACTCAGAAGTCTCGCCAATCGTTCCCAAAAGAAAGGCTGAGCGAGTACGTTGTACAACAGCTAAGGGTGGAACGGATCCTCAAGGCACAGGACGAAGAAGAGTGGATCTTTTACATGAAATTCTATCTGCGCGGTGAACTGTCCAAGTTAACGAAGGATCAAGCGAAAGAGTGTACCAAGATAGCGGACAGTTATGATGTGGACGACAATGGACTGCTGTATTACTGACGTGACATTGATCAAGACAGTGCCGATCGAGATCGACTAGCGAAACTGGTGATCCTTGAGTTGCTACAGCCGGATGTCCTTTATCACCACCATGTTAGTCTAGAAGGGGGACATCAGGTCATAGGAAGGACATACCACAAGATCAGGTCCCACTTTCACTGGAGAGGACTTTTTCGGAGCGTGCAGAAATATGTGGTCTGTTGCACAGATTGCGAGACCGGAAAGGGCAGAACGATAATCAAGGGGCGATCGCCCGGAAATATCGAGGCTACTTACCCTTTCCAGGTGATAGCAACGGATCACATACCGTCGCTGCCCATATCGACGCGCGGCAACACTTAGCTGCTTACTGGATCGACCTATTCACTGGTCTGGTGATCGCAAAGGCTAGTGCATCCCGATCTGCGGATCAGATCGCCTAGAGTTACGAGGAATGCGTGTTCAGAAGGTTCGGCGCCAGCGAAGTTATTAGACACGATCGGGAACCCGGTTTTATGGCTGAGGTGTTTCGATCGTTCAATAACATGCAAGGCCAGAAGTAGATCGCGACGATGGAATATCGTCCGCAAGCGAACGGATCGGCTGAAAGCATGGTGCAGACAATAAAAAGGACGATTAAGATGTATGTGGCCGATCCAGACCAACGTGACTGGGATGAGTATGCAGAGAGACTCGTATTCGCACTAAACTCTTCAACCGATCGGGTACGAGGAGAAACGCCTTTCTATCTGGCGTATGGATGGGACCCTCGATCGACACTTGAAGCGGCGATACCTATCGGCTGCACTCGGACCCGCGATCGCGATGCCCGTCGTTGGCGTATGCAGGTCCAGAAGCATTATCAGCATGCGAAAGAAGTCGTCAATGAAAAGTTGCTTCAGGCCACGCAAGATCGAGCAGATTGGAATAACGATCAGGTCCTCCCTCATGGTATTGAACCAGAGGCGAGGGTATGGTTATACCTCGATCGGGTCAAGGAAGGCTATGCAAAGAAGTTGGCTCGTATGTGGCACGGTCCTTTCCGTGTAGCAGAGCTGATCGGTGAGCATGCTGCCCGTCTGATCACGATTGGCACGGATTATAAAGTTTTTCCGACCGTGCACGTGTCCAAGCTGAAGCTGGTCAGAGAATTCCCCGATCGGCCTAAAATGCCCTGTCTGGTGGACGAAGCGGAGAGATTCGATTTCGATGAGGCTCTGCTGCCGGAGACAGTTGGGAAAGGCCAGTGGAAGAGGACTAATTCGAGGTGGAAAAGGTGCTGGATGTCCGAGCGGTCAAGAAGGCCCGTTTCGGCCGCACCCACCGAGAATATCTGGTCCGCCGGAAGGATCATGATGAAGAAACTTGTATCGACGAACTCGATCTAAATTGTGGAGCACTGCTACGAGAGTTCGAGCGAGAACGAGTCAGTCGGAATCGCTTCGCAATGATGCAGACCCATGAAGACGAAGACCAAGACACACAGTAGCACCGATCAGTATATCGATCGGTGTGAATATGTGTAAGGTCTGAACTATTGTGAATTTTGTGATGAACTGTGATGAACTGGAGTAGTGGAATGATGAACGTGGTGATGAGTTTCGCAATGTGGATGGAAACTGTGTATGATAACGTGTTGGTGCAAGTTTGGAGAAAGTGACGAGATTTGATTAAGGGATCAGATGATCAGGAATTTGAATAAAATGAAGACATGTATTATGGATTATCTGTTCAGATAACTGCTGCACCAAGAACCGCAATCACACCACAGACGGCCGATAGTCAGCGCCGGATGGTCTCCGATCTGGTTCTGGTGCTGATTGCGCGAGGGCTCCTTCCGATAGATCTGGGCCAAAGCGTCCTTCAGGTCTGTGACCGGCTCGTCACAATGATAACCGGGATACCAGACGCCGTCATCAGCTAGTACCCCGGATTTCTCAACCCGACGCTTGGCCATATGGAGAACCACAGGATATAAGAAGATGTCAATGTCGCATTCGCGGGCCAGCATCCCTCCCAGAACGAAGTGGCATAGGGTCTGCCAGGACTCGCCCGCCCGACTCCGGCGCCTCTTTCGATTTCTCTGGAACGAGATCAGGCCTTGATCATGTTGCGCTCGACCAGGATGAAGCACTAGATAGTGCGTAGACTCCCAAAACGCTTGGCTATAGGTTTCATTGAAAGCCTTCACTCGACCTAAGAACGAGTCGATCCACGCAGTCGACGCAAACATGGACCCCACTTTGGGGCGGACGAACACTTTCCATGGCTCATCTGCGTACAGACGAGCGATTTGTGGTGCTGTGACCAGGTCCGCCTGCCATGCAGAAGCGTCAGGAGCCTTGCGAGCTGGAGGAAAAAGCCAGGAGTCCGGGCGCGATAGAGATCGGACTAATATCTGCTTGGTCAGGGCTGATTGGTATAAGCTACCGATCTACCACGACGACCATGGCGAAGTGGCATCCGAAGTCAGGGATGGGAGAGGCCGATCTCCGGTCAACAACCCTTTAAATCGGGCGCGATTGCGCAGCACCGATGTGCCGGGCTAGAATGAAGGAACCGATCCGGTCGACTCGCGCGTTGGTGCAGCACCATCATCCATGGAGCTGATCGCCTTATTAGCCCCCGATGCAGGCTTCGCAGGGACGGAAACTCGGCGTTGGTCGGATCGGGACTTGGATAACGCAGTGATCAAGAACTCGGAATCGCTCGATCCGCCCCCGAGTCCTCTCCAGAGGAGACCTCTATACGCTTGGTGAGAGCGGCGCGAAAGCGCTAGGGCGCACGAGATATGGGGATGATGGACTTGTCACCTGCATCCGATCTGGGGATTGGAAGATGCGCCAGCGTCTTGGCTTTCTTTTGGTGCACAGCTCGCTTCTCCTCTAGTTCTGAGTCGCGCGCTATGTCCCGCGTCCTTGGGCCCTTAGACGCGTCCTTGCGCTTCTTGATGGTTTTCGTAATTTCGGGTCGCTTAATTTTGGCCAATGAGTGGCGTCGGGTCCGATCTTGATGCAGATCGACCAGAACGACCGATTCAGACCGGGCAGCGCTAGAACATGCAGACGGACGTCGGTGCAACAATTCAGTCAACTGTTGGTAGCACCGGTTTACGGCCGCCCAGCGACGGTTTGACTCCTGGGTCCAGGCGTCCGATCGGCTCTGGAAGGACTCGACCTTCTCGATCTACTCCCGGACCACGACCTGAAACTCGCCGATCTGCCTCTCCAGGTCACCATGTTGGGTGCGGAGTAAAATCCGATCGGACTGGTCCTCCAACCTCTGCCGGTTGACCACCGCGAGCTTTTCCAGGAGGTGCGAGCGGTAGGCCTCCAAGCGAGACAGATCGTGCCGTGTGCCGATCAGCCCGTCCAAGATCGGTCGGAGCTGATCCCAATGATCATGCGACTGCCAATCAGCCGTGAATAGGGCGTCGAACGTTTTGGCGATGTCGGCGGGCAACCGATCTACATGCAAAGGAGGGTCAGACCAGACTCAAGATGGAAACAGACAGATCGGCCTACCTTGCGTTGCTTGTTGGACGATCTGGGCCCGGAGACGTGCGTTTTCAGTGGTCACCTCCTGCAACTTCGTGGACATGGGGATCAACGTATCCACCTCCTTCCGCAGTTGAAGGAGTGAAGAATCCTTGACGGCTAACTGGGACTGGAGCTCCTTGACTGTTTTCCGGAGCTGATCGGCCTCGATCTGATGCCTGTCCGGTACGTCGGACCCTGAAGTGCTGAGAGGGCTGTCAGATCGGGCCGATCTGGTCGGCGAACCGATATGGGGTGATGAGGAACGCAGGGCACCTGCAGTAAAGAAGGTCAAGAGAGGTCACAAGACGATCGGGTGTGCAAGGCAAGTACCTGGCGAAGGTGGAATCAGAGATCCGTCCATTGGTGAAGTCCGCTTCTGTGAAGATCTGGATATGATGAGATCGGGCCGGTACCGTTGCGCGGCTGCGACACGCCTCAGGGGCGGCTGTGGCGAAGCGGACCCAAGAATTTTGGTCGTTTCCGGTCAGCAGCACACCGATCTGCTTATCGGCGATCGGATTGGTGTAAACCCCGGAGGCTTTTAAGCCTATCATGTGCAAGAGGTGTCAAGAACACGGATTTTGGTAAGTCACATGAGATTGCGTGTACCTTCATATTTTCATGTTTGTACATATTGGGGACCATAGGGGGTAGGGAGTTTAGTGTTGATTTTGGCTTTGGGTGTTGTTTTTGGTTTCGCCTGCCAAGAGCGTTTATTGGTTTTACGTCTTAATTGTTGGGCCTTTAACTCAACAGGAGGTCGTTTCGCCCTGTACATCAGTCGCC
Organism: Peronosclerospora sorghi; assembly: GCA_026184515.1. Lineage (NCBI taxonomy): Eukaryota > Oomycota > Peronosporomycetes > Peronosporales > Peronosporaceae > Peronosclerospora > Peronosclerospora sorghi. The sequence goes on along the minus strand of CM047580.1, from coordinate 36,778,971 downwards.
TCTGCACGCCGCAGAGTGTTTGGGAGCGGAGGGTCGAGTAATCCCCTCCAGCTCATTATACCCGGCCGGGACGCGTTATAGACGCACTTGGCCCGCCGGAAGTCCCTCGACGGGAGTACATTTTGGCCGGCTTCCAAGTTCAAGTTACGCACGTTTGGAAAGTATTATTAAGTCTTTTGGATTAGTACGTGGAGATATCTTTCGTGGAGTGTATCACGTTCTCATTTGGATCTCCATATTGGATTACTGGAGTTTATTTCTCATATTGGTTGGGCTCTACGACCGGTTGAGCGATCTGCCCTTTGGAGTATACTCACTCCAAGATAACTGGTCTACCCGTACCCAGGGTAAAGAGTTCCGCCCAGGGTACACCACCCAGCACGGTCCCCCACATTTAGACCACAAGTCAATTCCCAGCACCGATCCACAGATTGTGTTACCAGCCCATTCCATCGGGTACACAAGGTGAGATGACGAACGAATCGGACCAGGCGTCCTGTGTTGATGACACGTCGTCTGGCAGCAACGGACGATCGGATCGTATCGTGGGCGAAGGTTCGCGGGGCGGGGTACCCCCCCCCCCCGTAAGTTGGACGGCCGGGCACGATGGTGGTCAGGTTCTCGACATTACGGTGTTAGATTTTGAACTTGACTCCACCACAAAATACTCGATAGTCTGTTAGGCGCACAACCACGACCGGTCGTGCGCGCAAAGAGTGTAGTAGCCTAAGGTAGTTCTCCCTTACGCTACCTCCCCTTTTAAGGGAAGCCTTGAATCAAGGCGCTAGTTTCTACTAGCTGTAAACCACCAAGGGAATCTTGGCCCCGAGTAAGAGAGCGATCTCTTACTAAGCCCTTGTATAAGGGCGTATCGGCTAAGTAGAGGCGAACGCCGCTTAAAGGAAAGTCATCCTCTGTGCGCTAGCCGCACCGTGCGTTTACTTACCGGCTACAATTGACGAGATGCCAATTGGCTCCTTCCACAGTACTGAATTTCGAACCCATCAACGAGGCTTTTCCATTTTGCACGGGTAGTTCTGCTCAGCTGCCGATGCCAATTGCGCGCTGGTCCTTTAAGCAAATCACCAACAATTACGCACTTTTCTTGGTCGGAGGCTTAGTCCCGCATAAATGTCGACTTGAGACGACTGATCCAATTCCGCACTTGATCTTTATTGTAACAGGGTTACATTCGAGTCACATTTAGTAGGTGGTGTACGTGGGTACACTATGTTTGGGGTCAGTATTGACCGGTTCGAAAGGTTTTTAACCATTGGTTATTTTAACCAATCAGGGCAGGAGCCCTTTGGGGTGGGGTGGCAGACAGCCACGTGTTGGTACAAAGGTGATGTACACTACATTTTAGCTAGGTACGAATTTGTTAAGTTCTACTTAGTATTACATATAGTTTACATTTCACTCAACTTACTACAGACGCACGACCTCGACCAATCGCGCGTGTAGTGAGTGCAGTAGCGTAAAGGGAGCCCTCCCATTAGCTACCCCTTAGTAAGGGAGCCTTGCCTTAAGGCATTAGCGAAAGCTAATAGTAAACCAAACCGGGAATCTTGGCCCCGAGTAGGAGAGCTCTCTCCTACTAAGCCCTTTATAAGGGCGTATCGGCTAAGTAGCGGCGAACGCCGCTTAAAGGAAAGTATTCCTCTGTGCGCTAGCCGCACCGTGCGTATTCGCACCGGCTACATCTGGTAGCACTTGTAGTCAATCTAACACCCGTGTTGGTAGACTAAGGCATCCTCTGCAAGGGATGAATCAGGACGATTGGGATAGGTTAACCATCGTCCAGCAGGAAGCCTTTAACAGGCTGTTATCCTTACTGGGTGACGAGAGTATGCAGCTCCTAGTAAAGCAAGGCCTTGAGGCCGTAAAGGCAAGGGTCAATGCCCTCATCGACCATTAGGCGAGTTTAGGTGGAAGTCGTTCCACGGGGGTGCGTCCACCATTATCATTTAAAATAAAAGAGTTCACCGGGGATAAGGGAGACAACATTTACGTGTGGCTGCGAGAGGTCGAAACGGTCTTCTCCATAGCTAATGTAATCGCTGATCACTTGCAAGTAGGACTTGCACTGACCCATCTTACGGGAAAAGCCCGTACATGGGCGTTTACGTGTCCGGATTCGGACACGAGCGTGTTCCCAACCTGGGAAGTCCTTAAGAAAAAGCTTATGGACATGTACGCCACACCTGATCTGATCTGGTTTTCCAGAATCAGCTGGCGTTTTTCAGGTGCCGTCAGGGCACTAGGGACTTGTAGACATATGTCCAAGAACTGAAGACCCTGTTGGCAGGGATGTACGCGAAAGCGTATTCGGACGATGTGTCCATCCCCGTCTTCATGGGAGACCTGAAAGAAGGGCCCTGAGTCAGGTCGAAGCGGAGGAGAAACCTCCCGCTAAGAGTCAGTCTGACTCCTTCCCGCAGGGCTTCTAAGCGGAGCTCCTCGCAATGCTGCAGCGGCATGGGCCGCTGAGATGCTTCCTGTGTGGGAGCACGGATCATTTGAGGAACAGATGCCCGAAAAATCCTCAGCGAGACACTCGCTACAAGGTACCAAGGGTGGGGAAAAAGCCCTTGTCCAAGCCGTCGGGAAACGAAGGCTCCCAGTAGGTGCGGGGCGCCCTACTGGGGGACCCCTCAGTGCTGTTAGGCCACAGGATAGGGGACGACAGCACAAAGCCCCGAGGGAAGCGGTGCTTTCTAGCACCGAGTTGGTGTACCAGCCAGGTTTGCTGGTAGTCCTTGCGGACGTGAAATGCTTTGATAAGCCTTGGAGAGTCTTGATAGACTCTGGAGCGTATGACAATTATGTCAGACGAGCTTCTGTGGAGAAGAGTCGGCTGTATGACGAGGCCCTAGAGGCACGTTCCCGTGACGTTATCACGGTCCGTCTTGCGACGGGAGTACAGGTTTCTGTACCCAAGGTCTCGATTGACCTTAAGCTGAAGTTTGCAGACTTTGACAGCTTAGAACGTTGCCTAGTCTTGGATTTGGACTCGAGGTATGACCTCATTCTGGGCATGAAGTGGCTGGAACTCCACGAGCCATGGATAGACTGGAAGTCTAAGTCCATTGGCTCAACGCACCCGCGGTCGGGTGAAGCATTGGCGAGTCATGAAACCACCTTTGATCGATCTTAAAAGCGATTCTGGAGTGAGATGCCAGAGATTGGGATGCCTGAAATGATCATTCCCAATGGCGTTAAGGAAGAGTTCCTTAACGAGGGGGATTCGGCGGTTAATCCCCGCGCCGATATAGGCGAGACTGGTGAGTCGCCAGTGATAGAGGTGGATTCCTCTGAGGCGACTCCAGTGGTAGGGGTAAAGACCCCTGTGGTTAAGCGCGAGGCGCTTCCAAGCAAAGAGACCCGTATTTCGTCTCTTTCGCACGTCGGAAATGATTCCGATTACGCCGTTGTAGGTGATACCGGCGAGTCACCGGTGGTAGAGGTAGAGACCTCTGTGGATTGGCGCGAGGCGCTTCCAATAGATGGGGCAATTGACTTCCCCCATCTGGGTCTCGGGATGAGTCCCGAGGCCAGTAGTCAGCAGTCCTACAGGATGCTGAATAGTGTGACAGGTATTGTCACAGAAGGCGTAAGCCCGGAACGGTTGCCTGGGGTAGGCGAACTGTTGTCGTTGGAGGAGATGTCCTTCAACGAGTTTTAGACTGCTTTGAAAGCAGATGAAATCGACGAGGTCGTCGTGTTGCGTCCGGAAGAGGAGTTGATCTCCTCATCCACGATGGACGAGTCAGTTTTGGTGCAAACCAAACAGGCATTGAATGCCCGAAGCGGTCTCAAGATCCTCGCGGATCCTGATGACCCTTACCATTCCTTACTAAAGGAATTTGGAGATGTCATTAGTAACAACCCTCCGATGGGGTTACCACCGGATCGGGGAGTCCTACATGACATCGATTTGGTTCGTGGAACCAAATACTGCGTCACTAGGCAGTGGCCTCTCCCCAAGGAGCAATGCGATGTCATCGACGCATTCTTCAAGGGGAAAGAAGAGGCAGGGATGGTACGGGAGAGCAATTCTCCTCACTCATCTCCCACCTTTTGGGTTCGTAAACCGAACGAAAAGTGGCGCATTGTGCATGCGTACAACAAGCTGAATGCATCTACTGTGCCCATGCATACTCCGATTCCTCGGAAGGATGTCCTCCAGAACAATATGGCGGGCTGTACTGAGTACAGTGCCTTAGATCTGGTGGACGGGTATTATCAAGTGCTCATGCGAGCGTCAGATATTCCGCTTACAGCGGTCAGCACGCCTAGCGGCATGCTATGGGAGTGGCTTGTTATTCCACAGAGGATTTCAAATGCGCCAGCGACTTTCAATCGCTTGGTGACTCAACTCTTCCGCCCTCATAGAAAGTACGCCCAGACGTACTTCGACGATATATTCGTTCATAGTCGTGCGGAAGGCGACTCGTCTGATGTTCAGACGCACCTTATACACCTTCGAGCTGTGCTCGAATGTATGCGAGAGCATAAGTTATATGCGAACGCATCCAAATGTATATTTGGTGCTGAGGAAATTCATTTCCTCGGATGCTTCATCGGTAAGGATGGAGTGCGGGCAGATCCCGCGAAGGTGAAAGCCATTGTGGAGTGGCCTTCGCCTGTAAATCTTAGAGATTTACGGAAGTGGCTTGGATTAGCCAACTATCTCCACAAGTACAGCGAGAACTACGCTGAAATGGCGAAGCCATTGACCGACCTTCTTAAGAAGGATGTTGATTGGTGTTGGGAAACTGAACACCAAAACGCTTTTGAAGCGGTTAAGGAGAGATTGTTAAAATCTCCAGTTCTTGCTCTCCCAGACTCTGGGAAACCATTTAGTGTCGTCTGCGACGCCTCCGATTTCGCAATCGGATGTGCTTTGTTACAAGCAAACGATGCAGGAAGGGAACGCGTAACTGCGTTTGAGTCGAGGCAGCTTAAAGCTGCGGAACGGAATTATCCCGTTCATGACAAGGAGCTACTTGCAATGAAGTATGCTCTTGTCAAATTTAGGGTTCACCTACTCGGCTCAAAGCCGTTCGTGGTTTATACTGACCACGCGTCCTTACGGACAGCGATAAAGTCTTCTCATCTCTCGCAACGGATGGCCCGTTGGCTCTCGTTCTTTGCGGAGTACAACTTTGAGGTTAAGTATAAACCTGGCAGCAAAACGTGCTTGCAGACGCGTTGTCGCGTCGTCCCGATTACGAGCTCGCTCACGCGACATTCGTCACCACATCTGTGGTGGATCTCATAAGCCAGGCGTATGAGAAAGACCCACAGTGTACGGCGCTAATCAGCGCTTTAGGTGAAAAGGGTCTTGGCTCGTCTGAGCCAACCCTGTCATGTCGAGCTAAATCTCGTTTACACCGATACAGGTACTGTGACGGTCTGCTATTTTTTTATAGCACGAGCGCGGAGGACACTCCGCGGGTGGTAGTTCCTCATAATGAGGAACTGAAGTATAGAGTCCTCTTTGAGGCACATGACGCCCTTACCGGGGGTCATTTAGGTCGGGATAAGACCTACGGCGCTTTAAGCGCTTTGTATTGGTGGACCAAAATGTACAAGTGGTTCGGTGCGTATATTCGCACCTGTGAGACGTGTCAGAGGGTTAAACCCTCTGCAAGTTCAGCTGCGCCTTTGGAGGGCTTGTCGGTTCCAAGGGAGTGTTGGAAATCCATTAGTATGGATTTTATCTTCGGTTTTCCGAAAGATAAGGCCGATAACACCGGCATATTGGTCTTTGTAGACAGTTTGAGCAAGATGGCTCACCTGGCGGCGGTGCCAGAGTCATAGATGGACAAGGAACAGCGAAAGGGTTCCTAGACCGTGTCTTTCGACAGCATGGTCTACCCGATTCCGTTGTGTCGGATCGGGATCCCCGTTTTACGGGACAGTTCTGGGGAGCGTTGTTTAAGGTGCTAGGCACCAAGCTCCTCATGTCCACTTCGGATCACCCGCAGACGGACCGTCAGACGGAACGCGTTAATCGCGTTGTGGAGGATACTCTCCGGAGTTTATGTCCGGATTCTTCAAAGAGTTGGAGTGAGATGCTTCCGATGGTTGAATTTGCTATCAACAATTCGGTACATGCATCTACGGGTTTTACCCCGTTTTACGTGAACGGATTAGTGAATCCGAGGGTTCCGTTGACGCCACGTGTGTGTGGCTCAGTGATTGAGGGAGAGGAGTCCCCGATGTCAGCCCTGTATCGGTGCGAAATCACATCGATAAGTTCTTATTGACGCGCCTTAGTGTCTTACGACACGTCTGCGATGCCATGGCGGAAATCCAAGACAAGCAGAAGGAGCAAGCTGACCGCAAGGGGCGGAGAAACGAAAAAGTGTACAAAGTAGGAGAAAGTGTTTTATTAAACGCTAAAAAATTTCCTACACATGCAGTTTCCAACGTGTTGAAGAATAAACTGCGCCCCAGGTTTGTGGGACCCTTTAAGGTACTATCCCGAAAGGTCTTGTCGTATACCTTAGACATCCCGAAGGCGATGCGTACGCATCCAACCTTCTATGTGGGTATTCTTAAGCCATACCAGAAGCCGGAGGCGGGCCCCCTCTTGGAGGAGGGTGAGAAGTTGGATAGCCGAAAGGCACGACAGGTCGGAACATCTCCGACAGGGTTGAAATACAACCCTGAAGTTCCGCAACGAGAGACTCGAGGGAGGCAAGCCGCCCCTCGATGCGTTCATTCGCACTCCCTTCGTTGAGCAGTCCCTCCTGGGCATCTTGGATGCGACGGCTGTGCCGATCACAGCGCTCGTGGAGCTCATGTCGCAATTGGGCGACCCCCTCCTCCAGTGCTCGATACGGAGGGTACTCCGCATTACCATGTGGAACGGCTGATGGCACGACGCCATCACCGGGGTGAGAACCAATACCTGGTGAAGTGGAAAGGGTATCCACATTCCCAGAGCTCGTGGGAGTCCGAGACTCCCCTGCGGCAGGATTGCTGTGACGTCGTTGACGCTTTCGAGCGGGAGAATCCCACTGAGAGTCAACGACCAAAGGGACCGAAGAAGCCCCTTCATTCCCAGTAGCTGGGAGTTTGATGGAATCAGATGCGGTGCTCGCATTGATCTCCGGCACCACATCGAGAGAAGGGCGCGTGTAGTAAGAGGCAGGTAACTGCCCTTGTGCTTTGGCCTGGGCATAGGCCAAGCGTAGCGCCCTCTCCACCCGAACGTCGTGTTCGGAAAAGCTGTTATACAGCGCATCAAAGCTGGGGAGGCGCTTCTCCCCTTTCCGCCCAAGCGCGGAATACCTGTTATTCGTCCTCGACGCTTTCGTCCCGCAAGAGAACTAAGGGAATCTCGTGGAGGATATCCACGAGGGCACCACGTGCCTGTTTCCCGAGGCGCGTCCGGTAGGACTTAACAGTAAACTGCTTAGACGTTAGATCTCTGGGCCGGTGTTGTTTCCGGAGCGCAGTTTCACGCGGCAGTATAGCCGCCGGGCCAGGGGTATAGGAGGCTAAACCCCTCTTGACCGCGTTCTTAGCCCTCTTTTGAGGGTCGCGAGGCCCCTTCCGTGCCCGTACGGCACGTCGGGCCTCAGGAACCGAGGACGTTTCATTGGTGGTGGTCGCCTGCGGTGACCCGGTAATATCACCCCTAGTGGGTAAAGGTGGCGCACGAGTTAGTGCGTTTTCCCCACTCGTGTGGAATGGGTTGGATGACCGACAGCGCCGAACGGCGCTGTCGGAGTGGCCAGCCGTTGCCGTTGGGGAGATCTCCCCAAGGGCATCCACTTCCGAGTTATCGGAATAGTTTTCTTCCATAGCAACACTGAAGGTGCTCATGGTCAGCCAGAGGTACTGGCAGTTGGACTTCTACAACAAAATTTGTTTATTGCGTAAGCAATAGTCTTGATGGGGGAGTATGTAACAGGGTTACATTCGAGTCACATCCAGTTGGTGGTGTATGTGAGTACACTACAGTTGGGGTCAGTATTGCCCGGTTCGAAGGGGGTTTGAAACATTGTTTATTTTAACCAATCAGGGCAGGAGTCCTTGGGGTTGCGTGTCAGCCATCCACGTGTTGGTACACAGGTGGTGTACACTACATTTTAGCTAGGTACAAATTTGGTAAGTTCTACTTGGTATTACATATAGTTTACATTAGTTTAAATTAATTTAGGCTAATTATATATTAAATATACATTCAGTTTACGTTTCACGCTATCACCTACAGACGCACGACGTCGACCGGTCGCGCGTGTAGTGAGTGCAGTAGCGTAAAGGGAGACCTCTCTTTAGCTACACCCTTGGTAAGGGAGCCTTGCCGTTAAGGAATTAGATAAGGCTAACATTAAACCAAACCGGGAATATTGGCCCCGAGTAGGAGAGCTCTCTCCTACTAAGCCTTCTATAAGGGCGTATCGGCTAAGTAGCGGCGAACGCCACTTAAAGGAAAAGTCTTCCTCTGTGCGCTAGCCGCACCGTGCGTATACGCACCAACTACACCCCCAACATGTTTTCATAGCGTCCGGTCGGTGATCTGCAGCGCGGAAGTAAAACTGCTGTTGACTCTGTCCCAAAACGTAGTGGATTTCTGCTCGCCACCAATAATCGGATCCTAAGCAACTTCTAACCAGCTCTTCGCAAGCTGCTTATCCTCTCGCGGCTTTCAGTTCCGTCCTTTCAATTTTTTTCAGTGTGACGGACGTGATATCGGAAGTGGAATAGCGGAAGGAAGCGGCGGGATGGGTCGCATGGGAGTCGGGGACAGGCGCGGGAGATAAAATGGGTGTGCTTGAAGGGGAAATGATGGATTTGTTGACGGGATGGGGATATGGTAGTTGCGGGGTATTGGGCGTGTGGCGGGAGTGTTTGGGTGGCGGTGCTCATATGATACTGATTTTATATGCGTCCACAATGATTCCAGATTCGACACTTGGCGTCCAGGTTTTTAAAAAAATTTTAATTTATTATAGATTTAATTTTACCGGTGGAGAACCAATTTTTGAGATTTCGGTGTTAAATTGATACAGAACGCATTTAACATTGACCTGAGGAGATGCTCTAATGAATAAAAGTGTGGCGTCGAATATCATTTCTTTAAATTTTTCAGGGAGGTGTTAAAATAGTGTCCTATTCGGTGGATTTAAAAAAGTGTCCTATTCTGTGAAGGGTAATTCTCCAAAAAGAGGGGAATTTAACTTATTTCCCAAATGGGGGGAGAATTAAATTTTAAATATATGATTGGAATATATAGGGTCAGCCTGCGGCCCCCCCCCCTTTGCTCCGGTCACACACCCCTCCCTTTTATGTCCAAATGCGGTAAATTGGGGCGAAACGATCGGGGTGAATTTAAAACAGGGAATTGATCGGGACACACCCGATCAATTCCCTGATACCGTAACGATATGATGAACAAGCTGTTGCTTCATATTCCAGTACATATTGCGGAAGTTACTCCTCGTCACGATATACGCTTCATCACTACCCTCTGGCTTCACGGATACCTGCTCGATAAACCACAGTTCTTTATTAGCAATTGTCAACCTACTTTTTTATCTCCAAATTACTCGTTGACGACATACATTCAGGTAATATCATACGTTCCATGGGCGTAATTCGGGTCCGTGATGTACGGCAATGGCGTTGGTTTGTTCTGAACTGGACCAAAACTTGACTCGCAGCGGAATGGCTCTAATGCTGCTTTAAATATCACGAGCTATCAGGATGACGTTTAGAGCATGGGGTTAGTATTTGATAATCGCAATTCAAATTGACAAGAATTTCTTACCACTCCAGTTGTTCATTAACACTACACCGAATATGTGGTCCTCAGCTTTTCCCATTGGGATACGCTCGCCAAGATTACTTGATGGTCCAAACAAAAATGCCTGTGGAGAACCCACCGATGTTAGAATGTCATAACATGTGAATGACACATCGTAGAGTTACTTGCCATATCTAGCTCGAAGTCGAGCACACTGCACGTCCCATATACAGAGCCCTTCGAAGGATCAGCTTTGTCAGCCTGCAACTGACCGCACGGACGAAGAATTTAGTACCCGACGTGACGATCGATGAAGAGCGTCCATGGTGGTCGACGTGTAATTGCACCCTTTAATTTCATAGAAACAGAGTATTGTAAGTCAGCAGATGAACAATTATTGCTAGTCAACTACCCGACCCACCATTTTGGCTGTAGAGCATTGTCATCCCCACGAAATATGCGACCGACATTGGTAGCGTGCTCGCGCGAAGAGTAGAAGTCTGTGTAATAGCCAATCTTGGCGGGCAGATGCATGCGCACATTATCCTAGAGTATCAGTGAGCGCTGTCGAAGTGCATCATTGTCACGTAATGCGGATTCGTCGACTTATAGCAGTTGTTGGACAGTATAGCGTGCTGTTGACCACATCCCAAGTCCTAGTGCCATAAATCCATTGAGCGACGAGTGGAGAACAATTTTTCATTAGATGCGGAAAGAAAGATCACTCATTGATATTTTTACAGGCTCACCTCATAGAAGCAGGCGGCGTCAAATCCTTTAAAATAGCCTTCCGTCTCTAGTACGGACAAATCTAGCACCTAACACACCCTAAAGTTGTTAGAAGCTATGGTAAAACGACTTAAAGCAAAAAAGAAACGTACAAATTCTCCAATGGCGATGCCTACGCGCTTCTTCTCATTGCTTTTGGTAGAGAAAATGCCTATGGGGAGAGCCTACACACACCTCACATAAAAGGAAGGGGTGTGTGACCGGACCAAAGGGGGGGGTGACCGCAGGCTGACCCTATATATTTCAATCATATATTTAAAATTTAAATTATCCCCCATTTGGGAAATAAGTTCATTTTTTCCCTTTTTTGGAGAATTTCCCTTCTGTGAATTCATAAAAAGCACTCTATTCTGTGAAACACTGCCAAAAAGTTTCCTATTATATAAAAATTCTCTTAATAAAAAGCTTACTAGTATAACAAATTTACATTTATTCTTAGCTATTGCGCGCTTTTTTGGACAAAAAGATTCCTTGGTGAGGATTGACCAAGCCGAGTTCCTATATAGGATATCTCTCAGAGCTTCAGCCAGCGCTGATTGGATCATAGCTCATGAAATGAGGGAAATTCTCAGACCAAAAGCCTGGACAAGTAAATCGAGCTAGATTTGGAAGGAAATAAATCCCTTGGCAGGCACTACCAGCCCCCTCCTGTGAGTAATTCAACGGTATTATTGGATACACTCGCAGCGTCATGGGTAGCGATGCCATCACCAGTACACGGTAAATCCTTTGACAATAGTCTAGTGGGACAGCAGAATAACAGTTGTGAAGACCTCAGTATTAAACGTACTAACAACCTATCACAGTCGTCGTGAAGAAGACACAATTATGCAGGTAGTATCCACCGTAAAAAGTAATTACCAATGGTAGGCAATAACCACCGCAAAATAACCAAATGTTACCATAGGTAGGTGGCAGCCACCGTGAAGGGTGATTACCCACGGTACAGTGGGGAAGAAAGAGAACAGGTCAGATTAGCTCATCTGATCTATTTACAGAGCTCGTTTGGGATACTTAACGTCCTAATGCAAACAGAGACCTGATTAGCTACCCAATCCCTAGCGCTGAGTAACCATCCATAAGTTGGTTGGAGGTTACGGATATCCCGCCTAGTAGCTGGAAAAGTTCGTACGCGACGGTCATATCGGACAGATCGGTATCGTCGTTGCGGACGATGAACACGTGAGCATAAATGAACAACATTTGGACGTTCCATTGTGTGGCATCGGGAGTGAGTGATAAAACCAAAATCCAGCGCTTTGAAGCAGTTATTCACCTTCTTTTGATGTTCGTTGAATACGCTTACCTAATTTCAGAAGAAAGTTTTATGCGAGCTACCCAAAGTTAAAAGAGCTCGACGTGACATAGACCTCGTAACAGGCACGGAATATTGCGGCAAGCGGCAATAGATGTTCCACTTGATCAGGTGTAAGCAATCGAAGAGTTATTTGAAGGTTGCTGGTAAAGCGGACAATGTGCGGGAATTAGACTCAACGCAATCAAGCCTGAAGCAATCCACAAAAGTCTTCATGAGCGCGAGCACCATCTTCAGTGATCTCGATTAAAAGGATGGTTTTTTTATGAAATCTTCTTGCGGAATAAAGATGTCCCTCTCGCGGTGCTAACCACCACAAGTGGAATGGTTTGTATGTGCTGGTTGTGCCACAGGGGTTGAAGGATGAGCCTGCAACATTCAACAGCTGTGCTAGGCACCTGCGCGAATTCACACCGAGGTTAGCTATTACGAGCTTTTGTATTATAAAAACTGTTCACGATAATTTCTACTCGAGGAATATGCTCCATTATAGAATTTTTCTTAACTGTATGTAGATTATTTGATAAAGTTTGCACAAAAAAAGAACAAGCAATCATAACATTTCTAGTGCTGCTGCTGATCCGGACTTTAGAGTGCGAAGAAAAGTACTATTTGGCTGAGGAACGGAATGTGTCGACAATTTCTGTACAACTAGACGTTGACAAACGTTTTCGACGTAGTAACTGTTTACCGTTCTTAGGCAAATTGCTCTTCGACCGTTTGCTTTCCCCTCGATCGAACTCTTTATAAGTCGGAGATCGCAGCTCTAGATCCTTGGATTCTAGCCCAACTTAGCCTACTGCAGTCTACACATCTCACAAAGCAGTTGCTCGAACTTTTCTTTTCTCGGCCGGACTTCTGGATCTTTTCTAGAGATGGCCAAGCCGCTTGTTTAATGGTAGTAATCGGGACGGAAGCCGCCAATCTGATGTGGACGTTGCCATGGAAGATTCTATCAATGCAAAATGCCGGTAATGCGTAAGTGTGCTAGGTGTTGGCTTCAAGGTTTGCAGAAGATGCTCAAGAAATTCACGCCCAGGCGATTTGGTAGTCGGCGCACTATCTCTTTACATATATCGACCGAAGGTCAAAAGGCCCATCGTAGCTTTGGATTGCTTATACAATTTCATCATCAGTTCCAGGCTGCGCCGTAACTAGGCTGATGAGACGTGGATGGCGATCTAGATCTGTCAAAATGGCTTGTTAGATATCCAACCTGGTGAATAGACTTGGATATTTTCCTGTACTCAAACGTCCTCCACATGGCTCGTCGTCGGTTGAGAGACAGGATTTTCAGCCGAGGAAGGGTGCTGGTATTCGAGAACCGAATTTTCGTCCACAATCGGCATTCTGCAAGAGGCGTCGACAAACTTTGATTGGCGAGAGCCATGGATCAACCAGTTTCGGGATCACCGAATTATTATTCAGGCGTTTGTATTGAACGTATCCGTACTAACTTCCAGTGATGATCGACATCTAATCGACTTTACATTTAGACATATTAATTCATTAAGCTCCGATATAAGTCGATCTATTTGATACGATCATATCGAAGATAATATCATTTACGTTTAGCTACAACCGAGAGAAACTCCACAGTTTAGAATATTCCGCAATGGCCTACAAAATCATAAAAAAAGAGATTAAAAATAGGGTCATCCTGCGGTCACCCCCCCCCTTTGCTCCGGTCACCCCCCCCCCTCCCTTTTATGTGAGGGGTGTGTGTGTGACACCAGACTCTCCCCAAGCAACGCCGCGTCTTGCACAAAGTGATTTGTTAAAAAACGGCTAGGTGTGGGTCATTTCCACTCAGTCTATTCTTGCAGCGTTTTTAAGTGCTGGAACGTGGGGAGAGGCGCCTTTAGTGGACTCCATAGATTAGACGGATGTGTGGCGGCTTTAAGGTTTTGCACTCCCTCAGGTGAACTGGTGTTGCACGTTAAAGCCAAACTGTATCCATTTCACGCTGGCGAGGGAAATGCCAAATCCGCATGGGTGTTTTGATAATTACACATGGTTGGCACACACACCTCCCCTTTTATGCGAGCGGTGTACAGGATCTCCTGCTCCTTTTTCCCATTACACATGGTTGTGACTTCACAACCTTGTTTCTTTAGCAGAAGGCCCCGACTAGGGGCACACCCCACTTTCTAGGGGCACACCCTACTTTAACGATAAGGATTTGCATTGGCTGAAATTGGCGTTGGTAATGTCAATAAAATGACCATCAAGACGATCCAAGGCCTACGGCATTTTGATGGCACCCACGAAGTATATGACATTTCAGTGCATGGTCGCTTCGTTCGTAAACGCAGCTTATCGTACGTGAAGGTTTATCTCCTGTCGCGAATAATCCATCGCTCTCACGCTTCTCTTCGTTCGCTAGTGTAGTAAATCCCTCGTTTTTGGCGATATCCATCTCCAAAATGGAGGTACCTTCCAACAACTTAAAAAGCTAGGAGCCAGTTTTGTATCTAACAATGCAACGGGATATACTGGATGCGCGGTGCTAGAGCTGCTAGAGGTCATGATGCGTGCGCAGGAGGGCATACTGGATATTGCCGCGATCCGTCAAATCAACTGGGATGTACATCTTGGTGACATGGTCACGGTGCGTGGCGTATTGCAACGTAAACATTCCGAAGCAGGATACTCCAATGTCGTAAAGCTTGTTATAATCGGGCCCAATAACGGGCCTTTTTTAAGGCCTTACTATAGGGCCTTATTATTGGGCCTTATTATAGGGACTTATTATAGGGCCTAATTTTGGGGGGGGATTACGGTCAAAATCGGTACGTAATCGTATAGGATTGTGGGTACCACGGCGTATAGAGTTGGGTGTACAGCCGTGGTGCACATAGTCAGGACATAGACAGGGCATAGGAAGATGGGACGATTACGTACAGGTACTCAGCGAACACCGACGAACAGCGACGGACGACGGACAAATCAGGTCGACTGGTCGACGGAGGACGTTGTAACGGGTAGTTCTGATTGGTGGATATTAGGAAAGTGGTAGTTCTTAAGATTTAAGCAATAATAAATTTCTCCTTTTGCGTTCAACCCCTTTGGACCCTACAGGGACGGCACCTTTGCGCCTCCCTTATTAGTATACACCTCTACGTCCCGGGCGGGAGCACTTTGTGCATTTTTGGCCCACCGGCAGACGTAGAGTGTTGAGAACTCACTCCGCAACTCCGCCCGCTGTGTCAGCGGTTCTTCATTAAAGGTTTTTGGTTTTGAGTAATTGAGCAGTGCTCTCACCTCTCCACGTTTGGTTCGCGTTTGGCCCCTAGAGTTCGGCTGCTGTAAGCGCCCCACGGGAACTCTAGGTGGATTAAGCAAATTT
Source organism: Peronosclerospora sorghi (assembly GCA_026184515.1). Taxonomy (NCBI): domain Eukaryota; phylum Oomycota; class Peronosporomycetes; order Peronosporales; family Peronosporaceae; genus Peronosclerospora; species Peronosclerospora sorghi. The sequence goes on along the minus strand of CM047580.1, from coordinate 36,763,752 downwards.
ACCCCCCCCTCGTAGTTCTAGGCTAGGAATACAGATATTTGGGTGTTCCTTTAGCTGTTTAAAGACTCAGATGCTCCGTGATCGGGCAGTGAAGACTTCCGCTGCCTGATCAAGTTCCCCCTTCGCCAATCAGCACCTGATGGACACTCTGCAACTCGTGACCCGCGATCAACAACTCGCAGATCGCACCAACTTGTATCTGAGCGACTTTTGGCACCTGATCAATTCTGATCACCGCTGATCAACTACTTTTGGTGCCTCATCAAGCCTGGCCAAGTCGGATCTCAGCTGTTCAACTATTTTTAGTGCCTGATCAAGCTTGATCAAGTCTGATCACAGCTGATCAACGACTTTCGGTGCCTGCCCAAGCCTGATCACTGCCGATTAAGCTTGTTCGCACCTGATTCGCGCTCGATTATACCGGATCACGTCTAATCAGCACCTCGATCGACTCATTACAAGTTCCCCAATCTTGGATCAAGGAATCGACGTGTTTACATCCCCGCCACCTGGAGAGCGACCCACGCCTAGGCCGTCGGGTACACAAGGTGAGCATAAACACAAGCAGTGAAGGACAACTGGAGGACCCCCTTCGTTAGTCGGCAGTACGGGCGCCGTGGTACCGCCTGATCAAGCGTCAAAAACTTTGATCGGCCGCTCCACCACAATGGTGCGCGTGCCCGGATCTTTGGGCGACGCGGGATATCACCGCGATTCTACGCAAGATGGCGCTGATGTGGAAGTAAAAAAACGGAAGCGGAAGCAGAAGTGAAGATAAAGGTGGAAAATGAGGAGGAGGTTGTGACGATGGAAGGCAGTTCGCCTCGTCATGCCTGAAGAAGAAAAGAAATGATGATCATCAGGACCTGGGGAGGAAACTTGATGAAATAAAGGAGGAGAATCCTCAACCACCTCCCGAGGCTCCTTCGGGATCCCATGCGGATCGTAACGCAAGTTAGGATCCTCCAAATATATGTGTGTATAATGACCCGGATTGGGATCCGGTGGTGAAGTATTACAAGACCGACCAGCCGAAGGTGTTGATGAAGGCGCCGGGGTCGGAGAGCGACGACAGTCGATCAAGTACGCCACCAACGGAAGCCGATCTGGTGAGAACGTTTTACCGAAGGGTTTATAAAGGAAAACTGGAAGACTTATTATTGACGAATTCGATCATGAGCCTAATTGGGGTCATGATCAGCGGGAAGCTGAACGGACCAGTCGATCAGCCAGTTACGGATGGGTGGGACAAGCTCACGATCGTACTGAGGATAACACGCCTGATCAAGCAGGCAGGTCTGACGACAGGCGCCTAAGATGCTGAAGAGTGTTTGATCAGGAACCAGAAGATCTGTCAGAAGCTACCCAGCAGTTGTTTCATCTATTGCTACCTATCGTGGGTCAAACCACTAAGTTGGAACCCTCGCACTCTCCGTTGAAGATTGAAGCAGGTCCGTCAAACAACGCAGCAGAACACACGGGATCATCGTGCTACGAATCTGCCCCTTCCGAAGGCCCTGAATTTGAAGCGGATTCGAGTAGTGCCGGAAGTATAGAGCCCAAGATCACCAGAATGACAGTTTTCCAGAAGCATAAACCCAAGTTTTCGGATATCAAGATGGAACCTCAATTAATCAGAGCAGAAGATGATCAAGTATCGCAAAGTCTACAGCTGCAGACATTCTTTGATAAGTCTATGGAGAAGTTTCTGGCTGAAGAAAGACGCAAGCTGACACCTGAAGTCGTCGGCGAAAAAACCGCCAGCTAAAGATTGAAAGAGCTGCTTCGATCAAGGACGTTGACATGGAATCTGTGCATTCACTGCGTCAGCAGCACTCGAAGCCATAAAGATCGGCAACGGTCAAGGACGTTGACATGGAATCAGTATATTCGTTCCATGAACAACGATCCCAGAGCGAGTACATTGACCCAGATGAGCCGATCACACTACCACGACGAGCCACCGTTGCGTCCGCACATATTGGGATGCCTGTTCAACAGACGATCCCCAGGATTCGAATGTCTGCGATCAGTGATCTAAAGGAATTTTCGGGAAAGGAAGGGGATGAAGATCAAGCGCGGAATTGGATTAGTCGCCTCAAGTCATCATTTATGCGGGATCAAGCTTCTGATCCTGAAAAGTGTCTAATCCTAGGCGATCTACTAAAAGGACCAGCGCGCAATTGGCATCGCCAGCTGAGTAGAAGCACTCGATCAAGTTGGAAAAATATTGTGGATGAGTTTGAAGTTCAATATTGTGGAAGTGGACAATCGGCATCCCTCCAGTGCTATTTTACGAAACAGCGGTCGGATGAAAGACCAATCGAATATCTGAACCGGTTGAATGTGGCGGGATTGCGAGCCAAGTTGCCGATCAGGGATGGATCGCCCACGACTTTACGTGAACATGTACAACATTTCTTGGATACATTGGCCAATCGCGAGCTCGCTGATCAACTGGCGCTTTTGCGGTTGGACGCCGCGGCAGACCTGGAAGAGACATTGCGGGCGTATGTACGTAATAGGTGGTACCAGCCAACAGCGGCCGTAGGTACCAGCCAATTCTGCCAGAAATTCGGCGATGATCGGGTGCCTGCCACAGTGCGAAAGCCCAAAGCAGTACGCGCGATCAAGGTGTCGTCTGGAAGTGAAGAATCAAGTGCCGACGACAGTGAAAGCGATGGAGATCAGCGCCGTTACATGATTGCTGCTATACGCGACCAACCGGGGGCGCTCGATCTGCCTGGCGAGTCCCGATCGGGTAATCGAAGTGATTCAAGTGCAGTCGATCAAGGGGCGGTGAAGAAATGCAGTCATTATGGGTTGATCAGCCACGATAATCTTCGTTGATGGAAGCGCCTGACCTGTCTCAAGTGTGGCAAGAAGGGACATCCGACCGATCATTGTTTATACGTCTGTCGAGCCTGCGGCGAAGTCCAAGATGCGGGAAAGTGCCTGTGGAAGAGTTTTACAACCGCATCCGCGAGTGGTACAATCCCACCAAGCATGCTGGAATGCTGCCCAAGGAAGCTGAAGATTTGTTAAACTAGGACGCTCTCCAGATTGGAATCTGGTACGAGACGAGCGTTCTGGTTTGTGTATTTTTGCATATGTGGATAAGAAGAGGGCTGATCAATCAGCAGAAAGAGATAATGATAAATGTGATCAGCCTGATTTACCACGCTTGGCTAATTTCTATATCGATGAGTTTTCTCTGTCCCCGGTGATCATGGAGGTTGATCTACTTCCAGGTGAATCGCGCGGATATTGGAAATACCACTCGCCAAAGAAATGGTTTAATTAAGCCAAAGTGAGTGGTAAAATCAATAACGAACGTGCCACGCTATTATTTGATTCTGGTGCTGAAGTGTCGATCATCGACTCAACCTTTGCTCGTAAGGTGAGTTGTCAGATCGACACGAGTCAAACGCAAGAATGTGTCGGCATTGGAGAAAGTGCATACTTCACGGAAGGGCGCACTAAGATCAAGATTGCGTTAGAAGGTTCGTTGGTCTATTATTTACATGCATGGGTGGGCAGACTGGTTGGTCAAGATGCTATACTGGGTATGGATTTTATGATACCAGCTGGTGTTCTATTAGACATCGCCCACGGCGCGCTAAGTTTGCCTGATGATGTGAACATCCCATTGGAGGGGCGCCGACGGCTGTATGGATCGAGTGGTAATTATATGAAACTCAATCAGTACGAACAGATCCCAGTAGGTCGATATGCCGAGGTTCGAATTTATGACCAGCGATCTCGAAAGTTGTGGATTACTCATGGAAAAGATTGGGTCCCCACTATCACTAGGGGCGTGGGCAATTGCGATACCTGCGTGTTACGAACGTAGTTGATCATCCGATCATCGTGCAAGATGAGACGATTTTAGGCATCTGGATGAACAAATATGATGTGCCCCGTCGCCTTGGATTTGTTTCGATAGGGTCTAATCGTTACAAGGAGTGGCAAAATCTCGCGTATCAAGCGTCTACCGATTCCGTGAATGACGATCAAGAAAGTGTCGATCAAGGTCCCCTAGTCGAGAAGAGGGAGTATCCTACTCCTCGAAGTATTTTAGTACGTCCTACGGACCCAATCGCCACATCTGTAGCATTGGTAAGCGGAGGTCCGCAAAAGGTGCAAGAAGTGCAAGCGCGGTGCAATCAGGAGCCGGAGATGAAAGGTCTGACCCCGGAGAACGGAGCTAAGCAACCCACTGCAAGAGATACGTTTATTCAAGACACGCGCGTTCACCCTGTCTCAGACGATCCTAGCGAAGTTGGTGGAATCCCTATCGATGATTAAGTTTGTTACCATGAAGGTGGAGATTTGTATGTGGAAGAACTGGAGAAGCAGCTTGCTACGTTGCCCGAAGTATCTGCAAGCACCGAAGAAGTAAGTAGGGACGATTTGCTAGTCGGAGACCCCTTGGTCAACTCACCAGAAGAAATTAATCAGCTTCGCGATATAATTTGGGCGAAGAAAAATCTGTTGATCGGAAAGGGGAACGCACTACCTCCTGCTGCACGTGGAGTTGTTTGAGATATCGACGTAGGCAATGCTCGCCCGATCGCCCAAAAGTGTCGGAAGGTGGCTACACAATTTTGCGAGAAGTTATCGGCTTTGATCAAAGGGCTATTGGATACCAAGATCATTCAACCGTCTACGCTGGGCATCACCTATAGTGATCATTGTGAAAAAGAACGGGGTTGATATTCGTCTATGTATCGACTATCGCGCGGTGATTCAACTCACGCGCCTGATTGTATATCCAATGCCCCTAATCTCTGATCTACTCGAAGATTTGGATAAAGCGCTGTGGTTTTGCTCTTTGGATATGGCGAGCGGTTTTTGGGTCGTATCTATGACCGATCGAGCGCGTCAGATTTCGGCGTTTGTCACTCCGTTTGGATTGTTCGAATGGAATAGGGTGCCTTTTGGCTTAAAGAATGCCCCCAAAATCTACCAGCCGTTGATTGATAACGCATTATATGGGTATCTCAAGGTTAAGGACGGTGCTGACGAATCGGATGATGTATTCACTGTGGGAGAGCCCGACCAAACACCTGGCCCGTCTGTACTGCAGTGGCGATCATATATCGATGATATTTTGATCCCGGCACCTACCTGGACTACCCTGGGTGACAAGGTGCATTGTTTGTTGGAGAAGTGTGATCAATGGAATTTATCGATCAGCGTGACCAAATCGTACTGGGAGCGACGCGAAGTTCCCTATTTAGGGCATCATGTCTCTAGCCGAGGTTTGGAAACAAATACAAAAAATTTGGATGATCTGATTGATTTGTCTTTCCCTGGCACCTTGCGGGCCATGCAATCGTTTTTGGGGAGTTTGAACTACTACCGTCGGTTTATCGAAGATTTTGCGATCTATGCCGCTGTGCTCTACGGATTAAGGGAAATGGATTATCAAGAGTTAAAAAGCCGATCGTTGAGCAAGGAGAATATGGATCAGGAAGGTGATCGATTAATCAGGGCAAAAGTAGCGTTCATCATGCTGAAGGCGAAGATTGCGTCAGCTCCAAACCTGCGCCACTTTGGTCAAAACAAAACGCCAGTGATCGTGGTTTACGCCAGCAAGTGGGCGTTATCTTCCGCGCTGGTACAAGAACATGATCAAGTGTATTACCCCGTGGCATTCGCCAGGTGAGCTGAACTACAGCCCCGTCGAAAAGAAAGTTCTGGCGCTTCTACGGGTTTTGGATGTTTACTTCACGATGCTGGTCGGAAAGACGATCAATGTCTTGTCGCGTTTATCCACGCTGAGATGGTTACTAACATCCAACGGGTAGGACGGACGATTGGGCCGATGGGCTGCGATCTTATTACAATGGGACCTCGAGATCAAGAAATGTGTACAGGGAGAAGAGGAGGTACTGGGGGCTTTAGCTGCAAGTATCACTCCTCGCACCGAAATCGATGAGGCACTGATTGCGATCGCACCGAAAAAGCAACCGCTGCAGATGATTGAAGTACCACCTCCTACGGTTGGAAAAGGCGAAGAACTCTACTTGATTAGTTTCGATGGATCTGCAAGTGTAAAGCGACGTGTAGGTGAGTTAGGCGCTATCGTATGGAAATTACCGGAATGGAAGATTATGACCGGGGTAGCCGATCATGCGCCTGATATCACGGTAAACGAAGCGGAATACCATGGTTGCTTTTAAGTTTGGACCTACTGTCGAGATACCCCAAAGGAAGGATGATCGTTTCTGGAGATTCGAATTTAGTAATCCGGAAAATGCGCGGCGAAATAGTGTAAAGCTTCCGCGATTGCAAGTGTTTCAACAGAGTGCGTTCAATCTCCTTCGCGAATGGTCGTATCATGATCTAGTGCATGTCAAAAGAGAGTGGAATAAGAGTGCAGATCACATCACCACTAGGGCTATGCAGGGTGCAACAAGATTTGGAATCGATGATGTGAAACAGCTTGACGAATTGACCGATCTCAACAGGTTGCCGGAAGTGATCACGTGGAATGAAGATCCCACTGCCCCGCAAGTACTAGTGATGACACGATCACGTAACCTACATCAGCCGCGACCGTCAACGTGGCCCGATGTATCGATAGCCGGGATAAGGGCGGAACGGGTGAAAAAGGCACAGGACGAAGAGAAATGGATTCATGATTTGCGAAGTTAACTGTATGGTGACGTCTCACGATTGAACAGACGAGGTTAAGGACTGCGCGAAAATTGCTGACAGCTACGATGTCGATGAACAAGGATTGCTGATCTCTGTGGAAACATGGCTAAAAGAAAAGCCAACGATGACAAAGAATGATCAAGACGATCGGCACCTTTCGATTAAGCTGGTCTTACCCGAGACCCTACATGCAGATTTCCTCCACCACTATCATGTGATCTTGGAAGGAGGACACCAAGGCATAGGGCGTACATATCAGAGGATCAGACGATACTTCCATTGGCGTGGTCTATTCCGAAGCGTACAAAGGTTTGTCAGACAATGCGTAGATTGCGAGAAGGGGAAAGGCAAACCTACGATCAAGGGCATGTCGCCGGGGAATATCGAGGCTACGTACCCATTCCAAGTGATAGCCATGGATCATATCCCGTCACTACCCCGATCGACGGATGGACATACTGAACTGCTGATTTGGACGGATCTGTTCACGGGTATGGTGATCGTGAAAGCTGGATCGTCTCGCACAGCGCAGAAAGTTCCCGAAAATTATGAAGAGTGTGTGTTTCGACGATTCGGGGCTAGCGAAGTGATCCGGCACGATCGTGAACCAGGTTTTATGTCGGAAGTATTTCGCGCGTTCAATAAAATCTTGGGACAACGTCAGAGTGCCACTATGGCATACCGTCCACAGGCGAATGGTAAGGCGGAGAGGACGGTGCAGACGATCACGCGAGCAATTAATATGTATGTAGCAGATGCCGGCCAGAAAGATTGTAGCTCGTATGCAGAGCGGCTGGTATTCGCGCTGAACTCGACCCCCGATTGCATTCGTGGTGAAACACCATTTTATTTGGCGTATGGGTGGGACCCACGATCATCGTTGGAATCGACATTGCAACTGGGCGGAATTCGTCGTAAAGACCGGGATGCTCGCCGGTGGAGATATAAGCTCCAAAAGGACTATCGTTACGCCCGTGATCAATTGAGCGCTCGATTGCATCAATCGATAGCTGAGCGAGCTGAAAAGCACAATGATCAAGTGACACCACACAAGATCGAAGCTGGATCAATGGTCTGGTTATACCTTGATCGGGTGAAAGAAGGGTTCGCGAAGAAACTGGCGCACATGTGGCATGGGCCCTTCAGAGTCGATGAGGTAATCGTTAATCATGCGGCGAGACTGGTTGCAGCTGGCACCGACTATCCTATGTTCCCAGTAGTGCATTTGTCCAAGTTGAAATTGTTTAAGGAATTTCCAGATCGCCCTACTACGGCACTAACAGCTGGGATAGAGGATCGTTTTGACTTTGATGAAGCTTTGTTACCTGAAGACAGCTGGGAAAAGACGCTAGACCCAGACGAATTTGAAGTTGATCGTATCACCGATGTCCGATAAGGTCGAAAGAATAGATATGGAAGAACGTTACGCGAATATCAAGTTTACTGGAAAGGTTATGCTGAGCTGTCGTGGGTAGACGAGGCAGACTTGAACTGTGATGCTCTGATCTATGACGTGATGCAAGTGGATCAAGAGTCCAGCTAATGCGTGATCGGCAGACTGGTCATGAATTACGATCGAAGAATCACCGATTGAAGAAGGATAATTGACGAAACTCACAGTTGATGAAGAAGTGATAAATGGATATAGGTGATGTGTTTACGCGACGAATACGAGGGATTTTACGGAAAGGGTGGCTGTTAGGGGAGGAACGAATTGAACCCGCCAAGGTTCAAAGGTATCAACCTCCTTGAACGCGTCCAATAGGGTACGGGGTGGCGGGTCCGAAAGGAACCCTGGGTACCACGCCCCATCGTCGGCCGGGGCATACTTCAAAGGACAGTTGCGAGTACAATGGGTGATCGACGGGTACAGGAAAATGTCGAGATCACATCTTCCGTCGATCATCCCCCGCAGGACGAAATCCACGACCCTCTTCCAGGTCGCTCCGGCACGACTTCTGCGTTGGCGGCGACTGTTATAGTAATTCCGGAAGAAGTCATCCGTATCGCGAAGGCCTTTCGCGATAGGGAGATAATGTGTCGTCTCCCAGATCGCCAGCGCGTGGTGTTCGAGAAACGACCGGAACTTTGTCTCGAAGTCGGCGAACCAGACGACTGAGCGAAAAGAAAGGGGCGGCAACATGGTCATGAAAACGCCCCAAGGGCATTGAGAATACAGCAGATCCACTTCCGGTTGGGTGATTAAATGACTGGACCTTGAATCAGCCGGAGGGGCGTGCACGGCAGCCGGGAACATCCATCCTGCGGGGCGGGTTAAGTAGTCGAAGACCACTTAGGCCTTGACGTTACGCAGGTCAAACACACCAAGCTGATCCGGAGTCCACGGCAGGATGTCGGCGTCACTGGCATCATCAGATACCGCGATCAACGTCCGGAAATCACCCGTACGCCGAAAAACAGACCCGGCAGTGACTTGATCAGGTAGATCCTCGCTCCAGAACTCGATAATTGTAGGAGTGGAAGGAATAGAAGCGATCGGGCCAGGAAATCCGCCTTCGTCGTCCTGATCAGGACTTGGGGAATCATCGTCTTCCGTCTTCGCCTCCGAAATGGGAGAAAGGAGGCGCGGTCGCTTCAACCGAGAGGAGGATCGAGAACGCCGAGTACGCCTTTTAGGCGAAGGGGCGGTGTGGTCCAGTCAATTTCGAAATAGAAAAAATTAGCATCGATAACCTGACTACCACCATCGCGTCAAGCCTTCCAACTTTCGGAGGGGGTACTCCGCGGACCACCACTCGAGATCTGGTCCGATCGCCCGCTGCAAGCAGACGACCGGTCGTCATCAGAACCCACTTGGTCCGATTGTTTAGTGTCCATCTCACCTTGTCTACCCGATGGAATGGGCTAGTTACACACTCGGTGGATCGGGATCGCAGATTGGATCGAAGCGGTCTTGAATATAGAAGACCGATCTGGGTAGGTATCTCTGGGGCGGAACTCTTCACCCCAGGCACAAACAGAGCAAAAACACTTCCAAGAGATAACGTCCAATAGGTCTATCGTCCAAACGATCAAGACCTGACCAATACGAAATAATAGAGGGTAGACCGACCGTTCCGGTCTAGCCCCTGACCAATACGAAATAAGACCAAAACCGGTCTAGTTTCCAACCAATATTAAAACAAGCCAATATGTCCGCGTATAGACCCAATATGCTCGTGAAACTCCACAAACGATATCTCCACGCCAAGACCAATCCAGTGAATAGCACGTTCCAAACGTACTTGAGTTGAGGTGTTGAGATCGCCAAATCATATTCCCGTCGAGGGACTTCCGGTGGGCCAAAGTGCGCGTGCGGCGCGTCCGGACCGGGTATAATGAGAGAGAGGGGATAATTCGACCCTCTGCCCCCAAACACTCCGCGGCGGGCGGAGGCGACTAGTGTAAGAAAAGGGAAGAACGGCGACACCAAGCTGTGGTGTGAACCAAGACCAGGAGAGGTTTCAGCCACTTATCCGAAAGCTAAAAGATTTCCTTACTTAAATGTATAACCTCTGTCCTAAAAGGTAAAACCACAACTAAAATACTACTACCCTATAGTCCCTAAAGGTACCCCCACAAAAATATGTTAAATACCCAAAGTCGGGTGACTCACCAAAACTTGCGTTCTTGACACTTCTTGAGTCTGATAGGATGAAAAGCCCCCCTTGTTTAAACCAATCCGAAATTAGACCAAATGCCTTGACAAAACTTGACCAGAAGTGTGCCAAATTTTGGGCACGCTTCTCCACAGCCGCCCCCGAGTCAGACCGTGTCGCACAACGACAACGGTCTGACCTCGTCCATCAAGTTCAGTTAAACCTTGGTCATTCAGACTTTTCCGACATGGAGCAACCATCTTCTTCATCCGTTCCAGGTACTTGCACTGCTGGACTTGACCTTCTTGTATTTCCTTAACGACCGTTGTTGTAGGCACCTCGCATACCACGTCATCGCATGTCACTTCGCCCGTCCGGTAGGTCCGGTCTGGCAGCTCCCATCGTTCTACTGCACCTCTGACATCGGCAGGGCATCAGACCGGGACCGACGCGCAGTTGCAAGACGCACTTGAATAGATCGCACGTCTCCAGGAGCAGATTTCTCAACAGGCGACACAACGTAAGCATGCATGTCCGGTCTTCACCTTGGACCTGTTCTAACCTTCGTTTGTCTTCAGACCGTATACCTCCTGGCATCAGCAAGGCGATCAATGCCCTGCTTGCCGCCGATCGGCAGTCGAACACGCATGACATACAGCTGCGTCAGATTTTGACCGGACTAATAAACGCGCGCAATAGGTTGACCCGCTTGGAGGCTCGTCAGCTTCATCTTCGGGAGCAGCTTGTGCTGGTCCAACAGCAGCAAGCAGAAGACCTGCTTGACCAGACCACGTTGAGCATTCAAAGCGACGACCTCGAGAGGCGTCTCAATGAGCTCCGAATTTCGATTCAAGACCAGACCGATGAGGTCCAGTCTTGTCAACGAAAGTCGAACGGTTGGACGCATGAAGCGAACGGTCGTCGGGCGGTATTAAAAGAATGTCATCAGCGCTTGGTTGACCTGTTGCGTCCTCGTCGGCATCCGGTTGCTTCCTCCAGCGTAGACCGGTCTGCGTCGGCTGCCTTGGTGGACCTACACCGGGACCAATACCAAGGCCGTTCATTGGCCGAAATTCTCCAGCCCGAAACTCCACACAAATCAAAGAAGCGCGCGGACACGCCGGGTAGCTCGAGGGAGCGGGGCATAGCGCGCGACCCTGAACTCGAAGGGAAGCGTGCGGTGCCCCATAAGCGAGCCAAGATACAGGCGCCCCTCGTGAGCCCAAGCTTTGACGAGGATGACGACAGTAACATCTCCAAAAATCAAGCGCCCTCGACCGCCGGTGCCGACCGTGCCAAGTATTCAGAGGTATCGTCCTGGGATGACTCCGGCGAAGACTCCGGTGATTTGGAGTTTGCTGTCCCCATCCCAACCAAGTCGCGAACAAGTCCACAAGAAAGTTTTGTTCAAGTTGCATCGACTTCGGACCAGACCAAGAAGACCAGTCCGCATGGTGGCGTTTCACCACCTCATGCGTCGACAAATTCAACACCTACGGTCTTGCCTGGGACGTCCAAGCTCCACAAAGATGCTTTGTTGGCCAACGTGGCAACTGACAGTCCTTCCCTTCCTCCACGAACGCGTGATGATACTTTGCCGTGGTCGCCAGGGCAGATCGGTTGTTTACGCCGGTCCACCCTGACCAAGCAGCTCCTGGCCCGGTCTTTCTCTCGTCCAGACCATTGGCTTTTCCCGCCGGCGAAGAAAGTTTCTGCCGCGTCGGAATGGCGGCCGGACTTGATCACGTCGGCACAGACCTCCTGCTTGTACGCTGACGAGCCGTGGAAGATTTTCGAGCGTCCCAAGCTGGGGTTCATCTTCCACTCGACTCCGTGGGCCAATGATTTCATGAGTCGGGTGAAATATTTTAACAAGACTCAAGCTCAAGCCATCTGGGAGGCATCCCACTATCTGGTGCTTCCCCCGGAACGAGTTCGGCAAGACCCTGGCTTGGCGACCATCCAGAACAAGCGCAAGCGGCGTCGGATCAGAGCGGGTGAGGCCTGGCAGTCCCTGTGCCAATATGTTTTGGACGGGATGCTGTCCCACGAGTGCGACGTCGATGTGTTCTTATATCCAGTTGTACTTCATATGCCGCGGCGTCGCGTAGAGAGAACCCGGCTGCTGGCTGACGGTGGCACATGGTACCCCGGTCTTGGGTGCACTACACCGGTCTTGGACCTCAAGGATGCTTTGGTCCAGCTAGACCAACAAGAACCTTGGCGTAACCAGTACCCGGACCAAGTTGAAAGCATCCTTCGTTGACCGTCGGCCGTCTGTGGGCTGATGGCGAGTGAGGTCGTAAGTAGTCGACCATATAACACTTAATATATATCATCGTTCTTTTTCACATGTTCGGTCATCAAATCACTTGAGCTAATTCCACCACTTTCTACAGAGTTGCACTAGACACGTTATCACCAACCGTTCCACTTACATCGCGAAAAAACAATCCACGTTCGTCACTCCACTATTCCAATTCGTCACATATTCACAATACACAATACACAAGACACAAGACCTTCCACCTCTTCACATCGGTCGGGAAGACCGATGCTACTGCATGTCTTGGTCTTGGTCTTCATGGGTCTGCATCACTGCGAAACGGTTCCGACTGACTCGGTCCCGCTCGAATTCTCGTAGTAGTGCTCCACAGTTCAGGTCGGACTCATCGATCCAAGTTGTTTCATCATGGTCCTTCCATCGGACCAGATATTTTCGGTGGGTCCGGCCGAACCTGGTCTTCTTGACCGATCGGACATCTAAGACCTTTTCCACTTCAAATTCGTCCTTCTCCAGCGGTTGTTCCCAACTGTCCTCCGGCAGTAATGCTTCATCGAAATCAAACCGTTCTGCCTCGTCTACTAGACAGGGCATTTTGGGACGATCAGGAAATTCTCGGACCAGTTTTAACTTGGACACATGTACGATCGGGAAGACCTTATAGTCCGTGCCGGTTGTTACTAGACGGGCAGCGTGTTCACCAATCAGCTCGGCAACACGGAAAGGACCGTGCCACATGTGAGCCAGCTTCTTCGCATAGCCCTCCTTCACTCGGTCTAGGTACAACCATACCCTCGCCCCTGGTTCTATACCGTGGGGTTGGACCTGGTCGTTGTTCCGGTCTGCCCGGTCTTGTGTAGCTTGACGTAACTTGTCGTTGACAATTTCTCTTGCATGCTGGTAATGTTTCTGGACCTGCATGCGCCAACGTCGAGCATCACGATCGCGGTTCCAAGTGCAGCCAATAGGTATCGCAGCTTCCAGTGTCGACCGAGGGTCCCATCCATATGTCAGATAAAAAGGCGTTTCTCCTCGGACCCGATCGGTCGACGAGTTGAGTGCAAACACCAGCCTTTCTGCATACTCGTCCCAATCTCGTTGGTCTGGGTCAGCAACGTACATCTTGATCGCCCTCGTTATGGTCTGCACCATGCGTTCCGCCGATCCATTTGCTTGCGGACGATATGCCATCGTCGCGCTCTGTTTCTGTCCCAGCATATTGTTAAACGACCGGAACACCTCGGCCATGAAATTGGGTTCTCGGTCGTGTCTGATGACCTCGCTGGCGCCGAACCTTCGGTACACACATTCTTCGTAAATTTTGTCGATTTGCTCGGCAGACCGGGACGCACTTGCCTTCGCAATAACTAGACCGGTGAACAGGTCTACCCATATCAACAACTCAGTATTGCCATATGTCGATTTAGGCAGCGACGGTATATGGTCCATCGCTATGACCTGGAAAGGGTAGGTAGCTTCGATATTTCCGATAGATCGCCCCTTGATTACCGGTCTACCCTTTCCGGTCTTGCAATCCGTACAACAACCCACATATTTCTATACACTTCGGAAAAGACCTCTCCAGTGAAAGTGGGACCTATCTTGTGATACGTTCTGCCTATGCCCGGATGTCCCCCTTCTAGACTCACATGGTAGTGATTGAGGACATCCGGCTGCAGCAACTCAGGTATCACCAATTTCGCCAATCGGTCCCGGTCTGCACTGTCTTGGTCGGCATCGAGGCAGTAATATAGTAAACCATCCTCATACACTTCGTAACTGTCTGCGATCTTGGCACATTCTTTCGCTTGACCATTCGTCAACTTAGACAATTCACCACGCAGGTAGGTCTTCAAATTCACAATCCATTCTTCTTCGTCCTGCGCCTTGAGGATCCGTTCTGCCCTTAGTCGTTGCACAACAGATTCACTCAACCGTTCCTTTGGGAACGGTTGGTGGGACTTCCGAGCTTTCGGTCTAGTCGCGACCATCACATGCACCTGGTCCGGAGCGTTCTTGGGTCCGATCATCTCGGGGATCCTGTTTATATTCATCAATTCATCAAGAACGGCCTCCTCGGTGATCGTAGCCCCGGTCTGGTCTCGCATGGCCTTGGTCGCGAGGTAGTCGGCGCTTCTGTACCAGTACCGTTTCACGTCCAACAGCTCGTGGTTGAGATGGTCTTTCAATGCCTTCATTACCCGATCATTTAGCGACCTCATCCGTGGATCCTTGCAGTCGATCTCTCCGGTGATCTGCCTGATCACTAGGTTGGAGTCACCACATATGATGACTTGCTCCTTCTCTTGCGACGACAGCAGGTCCAGACATAGAAGTAGACCTCGGTACTCCGCCTGGTTAACAGTGATATACGACGTGAAATCGGCAGCGGCTGCAACTATAGACCACTGTGGTAACTTCCACAATATGGCACTATAGGCGCCGACCTTCTTCTTCACGCTTTCTGATCCGTCAAAACTTAAGACCAAGAGCTCTTCATCATGGTCGACGGTCGGTGGCGGTCTCGAAACTGACTGCCGAGGTTGCTTCCTCGGGGCAATCGCTATCAATGCCTCGTCCACTTCAGACCGAGGGGTGATACTGGCAGCTAATGTGCCCAATATCTCTTCCTCGCCCCTGGTGCACTTAACGACCTCGAGGGTCCACTGCGACAAGACCGCCGACCATCTGCCTAGACGTCCGTCCATCCCATTGGCTGATAATAGCCAGGCCAAAGTAGACCGCCTTGACAGGACCTTTATAGGTCGGCCGACCAGCAGGTTGTAACACACATCCAGAATTCGCAGCAACGCCAGAACTTCTTTCTCGACAATTCCATAGTTTACATCATTTGGCTTCAGCGTTCTGCTCGTGAACGTGACCGGATGGTACACACCATCATGATCTTGTACTAGAGTGGCCGAAATGGCCCACTGACTAGCATATACAATAATGGTCGGTACCTTTTCGGGATCGAAATGCTTCCAAATCGGTGCCGTCAACATCTTATCCTTCAACATACCAAAAGAAAACTTTGCACGCTTCATATGGTCTTCGGCCTCCACTTGCGGACAATATGCAGCAAGACCAGAGTCGGCCCCCATGTAAAGTTTCCCGGTCTTCTTACGGTAGTCCACTTCCCGGAGCTCATACAACACAGCCTCGTAGATAGAAAAATCTTCGATGAAGCGGCTGTAGTAGTTTAAAGTTCCTAGGAAGGACTGCATTGCCTTCAGAGACTTGGGAAACGGGAGGTTGCTTAACGAATCCAGGTCCTTAGGATTAGCCTCTAGACCATTGTTCGAGACCAAATGGCCTAAATAGGCGACCTTGGACATACCCCAAAAACTTTTCACAGCACTGATAGACAGGTTCCAGCGGTCGCATGTATCCAACAATCGTTCAACCTTCTCGCACAGATCGTTCCATGACGAGGCAGGTATCAGAATGTCGTCGATGTACGACCGCCTCCCTAGAACGGACGGTCTTTTTTCCCGATCGGGTTCACCCTCTCTAAACACATCATAATTTTCAACAGGGTCCCGATCGGTCTTGATCTTGAAGTGTCCGTACAATGCGTTGTCTATCAACCTTTGGTAGATCTGGGGTGCGTTCTTCAGACCGAACGGCATACGGTTCCACTCGAAAAGACCAAACGGTGTTACAAATGCGGAAATCTCACGGGCTCGATCAGTCATCGAGACCACCCAAAATCCACTTGCCATGTCCAGCGAACAATACCACAAGGTGTTGTCGAGGTCTTCCAAAAAATAATTAATCAGCGGCATCGGGTACACCATAAGTTTAGTCAACCGATTTACCAGCCGATAGTCGATGCACAACCTAATGTCGACTCCGTTCTTCTTGATAACAATTACGATCGGCGAGGCCCATGGCGAGGTCGACGGTCTAAAATTCTTGGTAGCCAACAGTCCTTTGATAAGATCAGAAAGCTTTTACCGGTACTGTGGCGCCAAGCGTCGACATCGCTGAGCAATGGGCTTGGCATCTCCAACGTCAATATCGCAAATCGCACCACGGGCTGCAGGTGGTAAGGCATTGCCCTTTCCGATCAGCAGATGTTTTTTCTTCCATATGATATTCTTCAACTGCTCTATCTGGTCTGGACTGTTAAGGTCTTGATCACCCACTTGTAAATCATCCATTGTAACTTCGGAAGAGTCGGCAGACACTTCAGGGAGGACTGCCATTTGGCTTTCCAGCTCCTGAATGTACTGTTCCCCGCCTTCATGTATACAGACTTGTTCATCTTCTGGGGTGATATCGCCTAGACTATCTGGACCGGCTGAACGCCCCTGGTCTTGATCGACGGGCTGTCCTTCACTGATATCGGTCTGATTAGGAATACCGCATGGTCCGACCTAGAAACTTCATGTTCCCCTTCTTCCGTTTCTTTCTCCGCTGTCTCCTGGTCTTGTGCTGACACCACGTTGACTAACCTCGTCTACTTGATGGTCCACCGTTCCTGGTGACTGCGGCGCCTTTCTTCGGACCAACATCTTTTCTGGGGTGACATAACTTGGTCTTTCCACTAAAGGTGAGGTATCCTCTTCCACCGACCCATCATCGCTGATAAGATCGGTGGTCGATTGGTACGCCAGCTTTTGCCACTCGACATACCGCCTCGACCCAATCGAGACGAACCCCATCTTCCTTGGTACCTTCCCTTCTGCTAACCACATGCCGACAATAGTGTTATTGTCCAGTGTCAGCGGCTTGTCACCGATATTGGTAACACGGACAAAATCACGTCGACCAGAACTCTTTACGAAGGTCGAGTCCCACCGATCGCCCCTGGTCAACCATAACTTCCTCGAACGGAAACCTTTCTCGACCGGTGTATCGGCAGACCGACCGACTGGGATAGTGAGGTCTTGGTCCCACCGGACCAGATCGGTATACGAACCATACAGAGGTCTTCGACCAGCCAACTGGACCTGGACCTCATTCGGGAGCGTAAGCACTCCATGTGACAGGTCTAAGTGAATACCAGATGGGACCATGAAATCCATTCCTAGTAAAGCGTCTTGACCAGCCAACTTACCAACCCAAGCGCTGCAAAAGTAGACAATCGATCCCGACAAAGTAATTTTCACACGCGTTCTTCCTTCGGTCATATAAGAGTTTTCGCCGATCCCGACGCATTCTTGTCTCTGGGTATCGTCTATACGACATCCGACCTTACGAGCAAAGGCGGAGTCGATTATCGATACTTCAGCTCCAGAGTCGAACAACATCGTCGCCTTCTGGTTATTAATCTTTCCACAGGCTTTCGCCTGCTTGAACCATTTATCAGGCGCGTGATACTTCCAGTATCCACGGGATTCTCCAGGCAGCAAGTCCAACTGCATAACCACCTTAAGCCGGGAGTACTCATCGGTCTTCAGACTGTAGACCGGATGGTCTCGGTCGACGCAATTTGGAATAGAACGTGTATTGTCGGTCTTATCCTCCTTGCCGAAACATGCATAGATATGAACCGTAGAACGCTCGGCTCGATCCAGATTCCAACCTGGCGAGCGTTCTAGTTTAACATCTTTTCTGCGTCCGGAGGCAGCATCCCCGCGTGCTTGTCCGGCACGTACCACTTGCGCATCATGTTAAAAAATTCTTCAATCTTGCAGTGGCCGGCCTCGTGGATCTCTCCACATGACTTGCATACGAAAATGAAGTTGTCAGTCGGGTGGCCGCGTCTCTTGCACTTCTTGCACACCATCTTCTTCCAGCAGTTTGGACCATCATGTTTGCTCGACCCACAGTGGGAGCACTTCTGACGAGGTTGGTCCGGATCGGACTTGCTTTCGTTCCTTCCCTTCCGGTCCACCTGGGCGAACTTCGACCTGGTCTTCGGGGCAGGTCCCGCAACATAGACGTAACGATACTGGTCTTCATCCGATGACTCCTGGATGGATTGACTTCCACTTTCCCCTTCCTATCCCGTGCTGTCATCAGCTACAATTGGCTTGACCGCTCGGGTCGGTCTGATCCAAGGTCTCTTGACCGGATCGGTCTGGGTCTTGGAACGATAGCGACCTGATCTACCAGCGGTCTTCGCTTTCATACTACGCGACTGTTGTAACGTCCGCAGGGTCTGTTCGACTTCGCCCGCATCCTTAAGACGCAGTAGAGTAAGCTGGTCCGCCAGTTCTTAATCGTCAAGGGTACTAATATAGTGACCCACATGTTCTAAGGCGGCACCGTTCGGCGGGTTATTCTCTTTGATTGTTATGCCGGCGCGAAGTGCAGCCACGTTCAACCGATGCAAATACTCGATCGGTGTTTCGTCGGTCCGCTTCTGCATATGGTGGTACTTACGGGCGCTTGAAAATCCGTAGTTACAATATTGACCTTCAAACTCCGCACATAATAGTTCCCAGTCATACCAGACGCCCCGATCCAACTGTTGAATCCAGTTCGCAGCCGGTCCTTTTAACAAATCCCGGAAGATTAAACAACGTTCGCTTTTTGGGGTCTGGTCTCGCAGGAACGCAGACTTGACCCGACTGAACCAAGACCGGGCCTGGTCTTCATCAGCATCCTTGCCGGTGAAGTCCTTTAGGTCGGTCGTCGCGGCCATACGGATGCGCGGAATCGCAGCAGATCCAAAGTCGTAGGCAGTAGTGGAGGCTAGGTTATCCTTGCGCACCTTGCCTGTGCCAGCACCATCTGACCCACCATGGTCGTCAAGACCGCCGACCGACTCCATATCACAGTCACTTGTCTTGCTTGGTCTACGCGGTCTGGCCGGTTGCGGTTTGCGCTTCCCTTTGCCGACTTTCTTATCACTTCGAGTGGGCTTGTCCATAGATGTTACCGATTCCATATCCACATCTTTGCAAACATTGACACCTTGACAGGTAGACCGGTCTTGGACATGTGGGAGCATAGGTGGTCTAACCCGTTCTTCCATGAAACGTTGCATCATCGTCTCAAACATGGCTTGGACGTTGGCTGGCGTCATGGGCAACGTGTTGATACCCTCCTTTTGCGGAACTGAGGCCTGTGCGGCTTGCTGGAGCCCCGACTGGCAAACAGCCCCTTGCTGCCGCATGTCCCTTTTTTGTTCAGACTGGGCATTGTCCACCCCCATGGTCATCCGCTCGACACCGGTCTCCAACTCTGATGATCTGTTAGAAGCCGGTGGAGACTGGTAGATCGATTCATCATCGGAACGAATGTCAACAAGCTCTGTGGAGTCTTCGACCTTCATTGCCGTGGTGGTAGTTGGGCGGCGAACCGCCCCCACCAGTGGCACCAAACGGTCGTGGAGGTCCGCCATCGACGCCTCCAGTCTCCAAACATCAAATTCAAACAATTTATTGACACCGGCGGGGTTCTTCATTTTAATGCCAACCTCCGCCAGCATCGCCACCAAATTTTTGACGAGCAGTAATGGTCGATCACTCTGGATCGGCTCGGTAGTGGGACCGAGAAGACGGTCGGGGATATGGAGGTCCAACACCCGAAAGACCTGGTTTTGGCGAACAAATCGCTTCAATTCAAAAACGTAATACATCTTGTCCAGGTCTTGTTCGGTGATAGCCTCATCCCCGACCTTCGACTTTTCTTCGAAGTCGTCTTCGTCGGGTGGCATTCCCAGCCCTTTTCTGGGCACCTTGGGGACCTTGGGGACCTTAGGGAGGTAGACTGGATCGTTCCAGTCAGCCTCCAAGTAATTTTCATATTTTAGTTTTCCATCAATTTTTTCATTCATACACATAGTATCAGGATCTTGGTCCTGATCCTTTCCAGAACTATAGCAAGACCTTCTATAGTCCTGATCGGCTCCGGTGGGAGCCTTTTGGGGAGGAAAAAAAATTAATCCCGATCTGGTCCTCCGCCAGGCCAGATCGGACATCGCCATCTTTATCAACAACGAGAACGTAAGGCGATAGCCTTTCCTTACGTCCTCTCCAGAACGACTCCATATTCAAATCATTCAAATCTTCGAATCCAATTTTTGATGGAATATCAGCACGATGATATACACGATCACCAAGTGATCCGGGCACGCGCACCATTGTGGTGGAGTCAAGTTCGAAATCGAAAACATTAGCATCGATAACCTGACTACCACCATCGCGCCCAGCCTTCCAACTTTCGGAGGGGATACTCCGCGGACCACCACTCGAGATCTGGTCCGATCGTCCGCTGCAAGCAGACGACCGGTCGTCATCAGAACCCACTCGGTCCGATTGTTTAGTGTCCATCTCACCTTGTCTACCCGATGGAATGGGCTAGTTACACACTCGGTGGATCGGGATCGCAGATTGGATCGAAGCGGTCTTGAATATAGAAGACCGATCTGGGTAGGTATCTCTGGGGCGGAACTCTTCACCCCAGACACAAACAGACCAAAAACACTTCCAAGAGATAACGTCCAATAGGTCGATCGTCCAAACGATCAATACCTGACCAATACGAAATAATAGAGGGTAGACCGACCGTTCCGGTCTAGCCCCTGACCAATACGAAATAAGACCAAAACCGGTCTAGTTTCCAACCAATATTAAAACAAGCCAATATGTCCGCGTATAGACCCAATATGCTCGTGAAACTCCACAAACGATATCTCCACGCCAAGACCAATCCAGTGAATAGCACGTTCCAAACGCACTTGAGTTGAGGTGTTGAGATCGCCAAATCGTACTCCCGTCGAGGGACTTCCGGTGGGCTAAAGTGCGCGTGCGGCGCGTCCGGACTGGGTATAATGGGCGAGAGGGGATAATTCGACCCTCTGCCCCCAAACACTCCGCGGCGGGCGGAGGCGACAAGTGTACGAAAAGGGAAGAACGGCGACACCAAGCTGTGGTGTGAACCAAGACCAGGAGAGGTTTCAGCCAATTATCCGAAAGCTAAAAGATTTCCTTACTTAAAGGTATAACCTCTGTCCTAAAAGGTAAAACCACAACTAAAATACTACTACCCTATAGTCCCTAAATGTACCCCCACAAAAATATGTTAAATACCCAAAGTCGGTTGACTCACCAAAACTTGCGTTCTTGACACTTCTTGAGTCTGATAGGCTGAAAATCCCCCCTTGTTTAAACCAATCTGAAATTAGACCAAATGCCTTGACAAAACTTGACCAGAAGTGTGCCAAATTTTGGTCACGCTTCTCCACAGCGGCGCGGCTGATCGAGCCGTCGGGAAGGGCGGTAAGGCTAGATGGCGGTGTAGCTTGATCAGAACCCGCCGAAGGGGTGCGGATAACTGGTGCGATCTGCATCCGCAACGACATACCAGCCAACTGAGACTGAAGGTTCGAGTGGAACGAGCGCAACTGTGTGACTTGGCCCTGAACCTCCTGCACTTGATGGCGCAACGTGTCACGTTCTACGGAAACTTGATCGAAGCGGCATTGCACGGCGGAATGTTCGTTCTCCAGCTGAGAATATGCGGCGTGCAGATCGTCCAGCTCAGTTGGAGGTCAGACACTCCCTTGACCCGATCAGATAGTTCCTGCGCCTGGGCCATGATGGCAGTATACTCGTCCATCTTCAGGCAATTGGATTTGTTTTTCTTTCGAAGGCGATTATACTGGTGTTTGCTCCTATCAACCTCGGCGGTGAGCCTGAGCACCTGTTCAAACAAGCGCTGACTCCCAGAAGCAGCCCGATCGCGTTCTTCTTGTAACTTGGCTAGGCGCTGTTGAAGTTGGTCCATCTCCCGTGTTTGATCAGCGATGGTGTCTTCATGCAGCGATCGCAGATACCTATCACGGTCACGGGAATGACGGCCTTCCAGATCCCGGATCTGTGCGCGTTGATCGACCATGAGGTTTTCTTGATCGTCCATAGCGCTTTCCATGGTCTTAAACTTGGTATGGAGATCATTGACTGTGGTGTCGACGAAATCACGCAATGGCTTGAGCTGTTCAAAGGCGTCCCACTTGATCGCGACATATCGCTCCACCCACGGCGCGTTTCGCACGAGCAAGATGCTGCCGAAGCATCGTGACAGTGTCTTCACTCATCGCGAGCGAGTCAGATAACGTGGCGATCTGATAATCACGCGCGTTTAGAGCCTCTTGCAAACTGTAAGCCCGATTGATATCAGCAATCGCCTGATCAGCTGCGGCCCGATCCAGGGCAGGAGTGTCGGTGGTGTTTGCCGGGGTGCTGTCCGTTAGCGCTTGCATGATGGAAATGCAGGAATGCCTGATCGAGACAGCTTGACCGCAGATGACACGGTCGGTGAAGGGCGAACGTTGGGTCGCGAGGGACGTACCACTAACGGTAACATCCTGACAGAACGGGACTTGATCGACGGGAGAAGGCAGGCAGATTGATGGGTGATTATCACCTAGCCGATGACGTCATGGTGGACAAGCCGACCAACGGTAACATGATCCACGGTATCAAACGGCATAATCGACCCTCGCCCCAACCGTTGTACGGCTGGGACGAGGATCAGGGGCGGCTGTCGAAAAGCGTGTTATAATTGGGCCCAATAACGGGCCTTATTATAAGGCCTTACTATAGGGCCTTATTATAGGGCCTAATTTGGGGGGGGGGGATTACGGTCAAAATCGGTACGTAATCGTAAAGGATTGTGGGTACCACGGCGTATAGAGTTGGGTGTACAGCCGTGGTGCACATAGTCAGGACATAGACAGGGCATAGAAGATGGAACGATTACGTACAGGTAATCAGCGAACACCGACGAATAGCGACGGACGATAGACAAATCAGGTCGACTGTTCGACGGAGGACGTTGGAACGGATAGTTCTGATTGGCGGATATTAGGAAATTGGTATTTCTTAGGATTTAAGCAATAATAAAAGTTCTCCTTTTGCGTTCAACCCCTTTGGACCCTACAGGGACGGCACCTTTGCGCCTCCCTTATTAGTATACACCTCTACGTCCCGGGCGGGAGCACTTTGTGCATTTTTGGCCCACCGGCAGACGTAGAGTGTTGAGAACTCACTCCGCAAATCCGCCTGCTGTGTAAGCGGCTCTTCAGTAAAGGTTTTTGGTTTTGAGAGTGTGATTGAGCAGTTCTCTCACCTCTCCACGTTTGGTTCCCGTTTTGCCCCTAGAGTTCGGCTGCTGTAAGCGCCCCACGGGAACTCTAGGTGGATTAAGCGAATTTACCCCCCCCCCTCGTAGGTCTAGGCTAGGAATACAGATATTTGGGTGTTCCATTAGCTGTTTAAAGACTCAGAGGCTCCGTGATCGGGCAGTGAAAACTTCCGCTGCCTGATCAAGTACCCCCTTCGCCGATCAGCACCTGATCGACACTATGCAACTCGTGAACCGCGATCAACAACTCGCAGATCGCACCAACTTGTATCTGAGCGACTTTTGGCACCTGATCAAGTCTGATCACCGCTGATCAACTACTTTTGGTGCCTGATCAAGCCTGATCAAGTTTGATCACAGCTGGTCAACTACTTGTAGCGCCTGATCAAGACTGATAAAGCCTGATCACGACTGATCAACGACTCTTAGTGCCTGCCCAAGCCTGATCACTGCTGATCAATTCTGATCACACCAGATTCGAGCTTGATTGTACTTGATCAAGCCGGATCGGCACATAGGTCAACTCGTTACAAGTTCCCCAATCTTGCATCAAGGAATTGCCGTGTTTACATCCCCCCACCTGGAGAGCGACCCACGCCTAAGCCGTCGGGTACACAAGGTTAGCAGAAACACAAGCTGTCAAGGACAACCGGAGGACCCCCTTCGTTAGTCGGCAGTCCGGGCGCCGTGGTACCGCCTGATCAAGCGTCAAAAACTTTGATCAGCCGCTCCACCACAGCAACGGATGGCTTGTCGATCTCGTTTCCATACGCGTAGATGAACCCTGGGGCTTGCATCACACAGGGACCGTATTTAACTATACAGTGTCTGATGACGCACCACCCACGACGCTGCTGTGGTAAAAGGATCATGGTTGTTACCACCATGTTCGAAAGTGTCCACCAAGTATACGAATATGGTGCTATTGGATGGATTTATCGCATGCAAGTACTATTTTTCATCGAAATGTTTGTGAGGAGAGCAATGCCACTTTTGCATGGACAGCCAGAGGATTTTAAAGCGAATCAATGTCGCTGGATCCGAAAAAGCCTCGAAAAACGCGCAAATGCTGCACATCTTGCCCGTGATAACGGCAATCCTCATTCCAAAATTGACAAGATGCAGCGGAGCCGAATCTTCTGCGACTGGCTTGTCGAGTCGCTAGGGGAAGCGTTTTTAGCTAGCGGGACTGGTGTCGTCGATGTCGCTGGTGGGAAAGGTGATATCCATGTAAAGCTCTGGATTCAACGAGGTATTCAAACGACTTTAATTGACCCGGTGCTTTCAGGTAACCTTCCTCATGTGGCACTTAATGCGTCGTAGCTTACATTGATTCTTGAATGTACCGCAGAGACCCATGAAACTTGGCAAATACAACCGTAAACTCGTTGCGAAATCTTCTGCTGCTAAAGGTCGCACAATGAACCCTCAGTTGTTGCATAGGTTGGATGACAAAACACTGAATCTGTACAAGGAGTTGTTTGCAAACTGCTCTGTTCTAGTTGTAATGCATTCCATATGAGGCCACCGAGGCGATTGTTGACGCTGCCCTGACGCTAAGAAAACCATTTGCCTTTGTGCCTTGTTGCGTGATGAGTAGAGTCTTTCCAGATCGTCGATGCTGGGATGGTACACCTGTCGTCACGTACGAGACGTTTATCAAATATCTCCGGGAGAAGCATCCGTCAGTTCAAAGCCATTTCCTGCCGTCTGCTGGATGTAATCAAGTACTTTATGTTTTCGACTACGTCCATGACCCGCGTGGTGATATCGCTCAAGCAGCCAGCAAAACGATAAGTCAGAAGTTGGAGAGGTAGACATTTTTGCTGCAGCTATAGACTAAATCGTTCCTATACGAGCGTTGTCTTTGCAATTGATCTTCTCGTTTTACTCGTTCCACTGGTTATAAAAATCCTACTTTGATATATATACGAATGTTACTACGTTTCTCTATAACTTCTAGCAAAAGTGGGGTGTGCCCCTAGTCGGGGACTTAGCAAAAAGGTGCGCAGCACAGGGGTCATACGGTATATACGCAGGTATATACGCGCACCGCGTCAAAGATTGTTGAATCTTGAAGTCAACGATAATCTGGGAAAACGAAGTTCTGTATTCTCCGTCAAACAACCCTCGAGTGAGAGAGGCCAGACGACAACGATTATAAGAACTATTACAAAGCACAATCAAAGCTTGTTCGACAACTGGCTGAACAGTAACATGAACTTGTGTAGAGAATGATGCTGATGTTCCTACTTCTTGGCTGGAGGCGAAAACACGTTGGGCAGTTTGAGCGGTCAACGATTTCCAAGGACCTTGATCACTGCGGTGTCCCGCCTGCCCCCAAACTCCACAAGAACGCTGACTGGAGTATAAAGCCTCTTCCGCTATTTCTGCGCCCGTCTTCAATCGCTTTTTCCCACGTTCATGCTTAATTTTGGCATACCGGCTGACGGGTGGTTCCAGCACTTCTGTACTTGTCTCTAGAACCGATGCCTCCAAGTGCCAGCACTTGATAAAATCGGACATGAGGAGACCCCTACCGTCCTTTCGCATGAGAAGAATCTAATGGGAACAGGGAATCCCCATGATAGTACGAAGTCGTTTGCTGCAAGGTTTCAAAGCCTCGGAATCCTCATCGAGCACTGATTCTGGGTTCTTTGCCGCTTTCTCAATTCTGCCAGCTTTAATTCGCTGCTTGACGACCTCAACCAGGACGTGACGAGGTAACCTTTTGGTGACTTCTTTGTAAAATTGCTTGACCCTTACGCCAAACTTGAATCCATTCCCCCTTTTCTTCTGCAGTTTCACTTTATCGGTCAGAATCCGTGGAGCTTTCCCTGCATATGTATCCACGGCTGTCTGGTAGTCGGTAAGTTGTTGAGCGCAATTGTCGTAAATCGTAGTATACAAAGTTAGGATAGTGGCATTGGCTGATCCATTGGATTTTATGGATGCACAATGTTTACCTTCGGATCTGGAGGTGACAGTCACTTTCAGGTGTTGGAATTGATCAATAAAATAACTGGCCCAGTGTTCGCGAAGCAGCAGTTTAGTTTTTTTCAGATAGGCATAGGTCGCTTCATCAACTTTTTGTCCTCTAACTCTTTCCACAGTTTCTGAAATTATTCCAAAGTTGGAGCTTGTTCTATCTCATGCCAAGTTCTGCGGTAATTTTGGGTCAGTGATGTGGTTTGCGGAAAAAAAGACTTTACACAAACTTACGTCTTGAAATCGTCCCAAGCTTCAGCATCATGTTTGCCTGTATCTTCTCGACAAAGTTCTTTGGCAGTGCTTTTTGATGTTTTAAAATAAATGTCATCTGCAGTGGATGCTGATCGTCTGAGTCCATGTGCATTTGACAGCTCCAATGAATGCCGTATCGCAATCGATCATGACCACAGGTGGGATTTTGTCCAAAGAGGGTCAGACTGTATCCGGTGCAGGTAGCGCACTGAGGAAGACTTTCCTTTAAGCGGCGTTAGCCGATACTTAGCCGATACGCCCTTATAATAGGGCTTAGTAGGAGAGAGCTCTCCTACCCGGGGCCAAGATTCCGACTTTGGTTTACAATTAGCTTTCGCTAATGCCTTTACGTAAGGATCCCTTACTAAGGGTGTAGCTAAGGGGAGGGCTCCCCTTACGCTACGACACTCACTACACGCACGACCGGTCGAGGTCGATCGTCTGTAGTCGTTGAGTGAAAATGTAAAGTGAATGTATATTTTATATATAATTAGCCTAAATTAATTTAAACTAAAGTAAACTATATGTAATACTAAGTAGAACTTTCCAAATTCGTACCTAGCTAAAATGTAGTGTACACCACCTGTGTACTAACACGTGGATGGCTGCCACGCCAACACCAAGGGACCCTGCCCTGATTGGTTAAAATAACCAATGGTTCAAAACCTTTCGAACCGGTCAATACTGACCCCAACCGTAGTGTACTCACGTACACCACCTACTAAATGTGACTCAAATGTAACCCTGTTACATACTCCCCCATCAAGACTATTGCTTACGCAATAAACAAAATTTTGTTGGAGAACTCCAACTGCCAGTAACTCTGGCTATCCATGAGAACCATTAGTGGTGCTATGGAGTCTCCTCTAGAGGAGGTAGACTATTCTGAGAACTCGGGGGTGGATGCCCTTGGGGATATCTCCCCAACGGCTGACCGCTCCGACAGCGCCGAACGGCGGTGTCGGCAGCCTTATCCGTTCCCCACACGTGGGGAAAATGCACTAACCAGTGCGCCTCCCCTGCCCATATCGGATGATACATCCGAATCGCCAAAGGCGATCGTCACTAATGAGCTGGACGCAGCTGAAGACACCCAACTTGGCGCACAGGGACTAAGGGCTACGTTACGCGCCCCCAAACGCCTGTCAAGGGCGGATTATAATTTTGACGGTCCTCGTGACATTCCAAAGTGGGCTAGGCGTGTGGTAAGGAATGGTTTAGCATCCTATACCCCTTCCCCCGCGGCTGAACATCCGTATCAATGTAATCTCCGGGAGAAACTCCGGCAACAACTGCTTACGCAAAAGCAGTTCACTAGCGTCTCATACCGAGAGCGCCTAGACAGGCAGGCACAGAGTGCCCCTGTTGAGAATCTCCGCGAGGTTCCTATCGCTCTTTCTCCGGGAGAAGGTGCAGATGATGCGGAGAAGAAGTTCCGCGCTTGGGCGGAAGGGGAAAATCTTCTCCCCAGATTCAATGAGCTGCACAACAGCTATTCCCGTCGTGACATTTGGGTGGAGAGGGCGTTGCGCCTGGCATTCGCCAGGGCCAAAGCGATGGAGCTATTGCGTGCCCATTATCGCACGCGCTATGCCAACTCCCTTGCCCCCAACGCGGTGACAGAGAACAGTGTGAGCGCCACATCTGCCTCCTGCGAACTCCCAACTACTGAGAGTGAAGGGCTTCTCGCGCCCCTTTAGTCGCGATCCGCAGTGGGTTTCTCCCGCTCGAAAGCGTCAACGACGTCACGGCAGTCCTGCCGCAGGGGAGTCTCGGACTCCCACGAGCTCTGTGAGTGTGGATAACCCTTCCACTTCACCAGATACTGGGTTTGACCCCGATGATGGCGTCGCGCCATCAAACACTCCACATGATAATGTGGAGTACCCTCCGTATCGAGAATTGGAGGAGGAGGTCGCACAATTTGCTACGTGAGATTCACGCGCGTTGTGGCCGACACAGCCATCGCATCCGTGATGTCTAGGAGGGACTCCGAGATGAGGAGAGTTCGACTAACCGCACCGATAGGTGGCTTGCCTCTCTCGAGTCAACCTTTGCGGAGTTGCGGGGTAGCCTTTCGACCCTGTCGGAGTTATTCCGACCAGCCGCACCTTACGGATTTTATGGCTACTCGACTTTCCAACCCCCTCCAAGAGGTGACCCGCCTCCGGGTCCTGGTATGGCTTAAGCATACCAACATAGAAGGTTGGATAAGTACGCATCGCCTTCGGAATATCCAAGGTATACGCTAAGCCCTTTCGGGCTAGCACCTTAAAAGGTCCCACAAACCTGGGGCGCAGTTTGTTCCGTAACACATTGGAAACTGCATGTGTAAGAAGATTCTTAGCGTTTAATAAAACACTTTCTCCTACTTTGTACGCCCGTTTGTTACGCCGACCCTTGCGGTCAGCTTGCTCCTTCTGCTTGTCTTGGCTTTCCGCCATGGCATCGCAGACGTGTCGTAAGACACTAAGGCGCGTCGATAAAAAGTTATCGATGTGATTTCGCACAGATACAGGGCTGACATCAGGGAATCCTTCCCCCTCAATCCTTGGGACACACAACGTGGCGTCAATGGAACCTTCGCATTCACCAATCCGTTCACGTAGAACGGGGTAAGCCCCGTAGATGCATGAACCGAATTGTTGATAGCTAATTCAACCATCGGAAGCATTTCACTCCAACTCTTTGGAGAATCCGGACATAAACGCCGGAGAATATCCTCCACAACGCGATTAACGCGTTCCGTCTGACCGTCCGTCTGCGGATGATCCGCAGTGGACATGAGGAGCTTGGTGCCTAGCACCTTAAACAACGCTCCCCAGAACTGTCCCGTAAAACGGGGTTCCCGATCCAACACAACGGAATCGGGTAGACCATGCTGTCGAAAGACACGGTATAGGAACCCTTTCGCTGTTCCTTGTCCATCAATGAACTCTGGCACCGCCTCCAGGTGCGCCATCTTGCTCAAACGGTCTACAAAGACCAAAATGCCGGTGTTTCCGGTCTTATCCATCGGAAAACCGAAGATAAAATCCATACTAATGGATTTCCAACACTCCGTCGGACCGTATAATCTCGCCAAAGGCGCAGCTGAATCTGTAGAGGGTTTAACCCTCTGACACGTCTCACAGGTGCGTATATACGCACCGAACCACTTGTACATTTTGGTCCACCAATACAAAGCGCTTAAAGCGCCGTAGGTCTTATCCCGACCTAAATGACCCCCGGTAAGGGCGTCATGTGCCTCAAAGAGGACTCTATACTTCAGTTACTCATCGTGAGAAACAACCATCCGCGGAGTTTCCTCCGCGCTCGTGCTATAATATAGCAAACCGTCACAGTACCTGTATCGGTGTAAACGAGATTTAGCTCGACATGACAGGGTAGGCTCAGACCAGCCAAGTCCCTTTCCACCCAACGCGCTGATAAGCGCCGTACATTGTGGGCCTTTCTCATACGCCTGGCGTATGAGATCCACCACAGACGAGGTGATGAATGTCGCGTGAGCGAGCTCGTAATCGGGAAGACGCGACAACGCGTCTGCAAGCACGTTCTGCTTGCCAGGTTTATACTTAACCTCAAAGTTATACTCCACAAAGAAGGAGAGCCAACGAGCCATCCGTTGCGAGAGATGAGGCGACTTTGTCGCTTTCCGTAAGGACGCGTGGTCAGTATAAACCACGAACGGCTTAGAGCCGAGTAAGTGAACCCTAAATTTGACAAGAGCATACTTCATTGCAAGTAGCTCCTTGTCATGAACGGGATAATTCCGTTCCGCGGCTTTAAGCTGCCTCGACTCAAACGCAAGCACGCGTTCCCTTTCTGCGTCATCTTCTTGTAACAAAGCACATCCGATTGCGAAATCGGAGGCGTCGCAGACGACACTAAATGGTTTCCCAGAATCTGGGAGATCAAGAACGGGAGATTTTAACAATCTCTCCTTAACCGCTTCAAAAGCGTTTTGGTGTTCAGTTTCCCAACACCAATCAACATCCTTCTTAAGAAGGTCGGTTAATGGCTTCGCCATTTTAGCGTGGTTCTCGCTGTACTTGTGGAGATAGTTTGCTAATCCAAGACACTTCGTAAATCTCTAAGATATACAGGCGAAGGCCACTCCACAATGGCTATCACCTTCACGGGATCCGCTCGCACTCCATCCTTACCGATGAAGCATCCGAGGAAAGGAATTTCCTCTGCACCAAAGATACATTTGGATACGTTTGCATACAACTTATGCTCTCGCATACATTCGAGCACCGCTCGAAGGTGTATCAGAGCGTCTGAACAGCAGACGAGTCACCTTCCACACGACTATGAACGAATATATCGTCGAAGTACGTCTGAGCGTACTTCCTATGAGGGTGGAAGAGTTGAGTCACCAAGCGATTAAAAGTAGCTGGTGAATTCGAAAGCCCCTGTGGCATAACTAGACACTCCCATAGCATGCCATTAGGCGTGCTGACCGCTGTAAGCGGAATATCGGGTGCTCGCATGAGCACCTGATAATACCCGTCCACCAGATCTAAGGCACTGTACACCGTACAGCCCGCCATATTGTTCTGGAGGACATCCTTCCGAGGAATCGGAGTCTGCATGGGTACTGTAGCTGCATTTAGCTTGTTGTACGCATGCACAATGCGCCACTTTCCGTTCGGTTTACGAACACAAAAAGTAGGAGAAGAATAGGGAGACTTACTCTCCCGTACTATCCCTGCCTCTTCTTTCCCCTTGAAGAATGCATCGATAACGTCGCATTGCTCCTTGGGGAGAGGCCACTACCTAGTGATGCAGTATTTGGTTCCAGGAACCAAATCAATTTCATGTCGGACCCCCCGATCCGGTGGTAACACCATCGGCGGGTTGTCACTAATGACATCTCCAAATTCCTTTAATAAGGAATGGTAAGGGTCCTCAGTATCCGCGAGGATCTTGAGACCGCTTCGGGCATCCAATGCCTGTTTGGTTCGCACCAAAACTGACTCGTCCATCGTGGATGAGGAGTTCAACTCCTCTTCCGGACGTAATACGACAACCTCGTCGATTTCATCTGCTTTCAAAGCAGTCTCGAACTCGTTGAAGGACATCTCCTCCAACGACAACAGTTTGCCTACCCCAGGCAACCGTTCCAGGCTTACGCCTTCTGTGACAACACCTGTCACACTATTCAGCATCCCCTATAGGACTGCTGACTACTGGCCTCGGGACTCATCCCGGGACCCAGATGGGGGGAGTCAATGCCCCATCTATTGGAAGCGCCTCGCGCCTATCCACAGAGGTCTCTACCTCTACCACCGGTGACTCGCCGGTCTCACCTACAACGGCGTAGTCGGAATCAATTCCGACGTGCGAAAGAGACGAACTTCGGGTCTCTTCGCTTGGAAGCGCCTCGCGCTTAACCACAGGGGTCTCCACCCCTACCACTGGAGTCGCCTCAGAGGAATCATCCTCTGCCACTGGAAACTCACCAGTCTCACCGTTAACGGCGTGGGGATTAACCGCCGAATACCCCTCGTTAAGGAACCCTTCCTTAACGTCATTGGGAATGATCATTTCGGACATCCCAATCTCTGGCATCTCACGCCATAATCACTTTTGCCATCGAGCAAAGGTGGGTTCATGACACGCCAATGCTTCACCCGATCGCGGGTGCGTTAAGCCAATGGATTTAGACTTCCAGTCTATACATGGCTCGTGGCGTTCCAGCCACTTCATGCCCAAAATGAGGTCATACCTC
This sequence comes from Peronosclerospora sorghi, assembly GCA_026184515.1. NCBI lineage: Eukaryota > Oomycota > Peronosporomycetes > Peronosporales > Peronosporaceae > Peronosclerospora > Peronosclerospora sorghi. The sequence goes on along the minus strand of CM047580.1, from coordinate 36,731,177 downwards.
GAGTCCAAATCCAGGACTAGGCAACGTTCTGAGCTATCGAAGTCTGCAAACTTCAGCTTAAGGTCAATCGAGACCTTGGGTACAGAAACCTGTACGCCCGTCGCAAGACGGACCGTGACAACGTCACGAGAACGTGCCTCTAGGGACTCGGCATACAGCCGACTCTTCTCTACAGAAGCCCGTCTGACATAATTGTCAGACGCTCCAGAGTCTATCAAGACTCTCCAAGGCTTATCAAAACCTTTCACGTCCGCAAGGAATACCAGCAAACCTGGCTGGTACACCAACTCAGTGCTAGAAAGCACTGTTTTCCTCGGGGCTTTGTGCTGTCGCCCCCTACCCTGAGGCTTAACAGCACTGAGTGACCCCCCAGTAGGGCGCCCCGCACCTACTGGGAGCCGTCGCTTCCCGACGGCTTGGGAAGGGCTTTTTCCCCACCCTTGGCCCTTTCCAGCGACTATCTGGCTGGGGATTTTGTGGACATCTGTTCCGCAGATGATCCATGCTCCCACACAGGAAGCATCTCAGCGGCTCATGCCGCTGCAGCATAGCTAAGAGCTCTGCCTCGAAGCTCTGTGAAAAAGAGTCAGAGTGACTCTTAGCGGAAGGTTTCCTCTCCACTTTGACCTGACTCAGGTCCATGGGTTCAGGACCCACCTTAGAGGAACGAAAGTTCCTCTCGGCGTTGAACGCCATCTTGAACGCCTCCCCCAGGGATTGGGGTCGGCATCGGAAGTGCTCGGAACGTGCTGGCCCTTCTCTCAGGCCTCCCATGAAGACGAGGATGGACACATAGTCCGAATACGCTTTCGCGTACATCCCTGCCAACAGTGTCTTAAGTTCTTGGATATATGTTTCCAAGTCCTTAGTGCCCTGACGGCACCTTAGAAACGCCAGCTGATTCTGGAAAACTAGATCAGGCGTGGCATATATGTCCATAAGCTTTTGCTTAAGGGCATCCCAGGTCGGGAACACGTCCATGAGCGAGTCCGAGCAAGTAAACGCCCATGCACGGGCTTTACCCGTAAGATGGGTCAGCGCAAGTCCCGCTTAAAAGTGATCAGCGCTCACATTCGCTGTGCGAATGCCGTTTCGACCTCTCGTAACCACACATAAAGGTTATCACCTTTTTCCCCGGTGAATTCCTTTATCATAAAGGACAATGGGGGACGCACCCCCGTGGAACGACCTCCACCTAAACTCACTTCATGAGCGATGAGGGCATCTAACCTTGCCTTCACGGCCTCAGGGCCCTGCTCCACTAGGATCTGCATGCCTTCATCACCCGTCAAGGGTAGCAGCCTGTTAAAGGCTTCCTGCTGGGAGAGGGTTAGCTTACCCCAATCGTCCTGATCCATCCCTTGCAGAGGATGCCTTAGTCTACCAACACAGGTGTTGGATTGACTACAAATGCTACCAGATGTAGCCGGTGCGTATACGCACGGTGCAGCTAGCGCACAGAGGAAGAATTTCCTTTTAGCGGCGTTCGCCGCTAATTAGCCGATACGCCCTTATAAAAGGGCTTAGTAGGAGAGAGCTCTCCTACTCGGGGCCAAGATTCCGACTTTGGTTTACAATTAGCTTTCGCTAATGCCTTTACGTAAGGATCCCTTACTAAGGGTGTAGCTAAGGGGAGGGCTCCCCTTACGCTACGGCACTCACTACACGCACGACCGGTCGAGGTCGATCGTCTGTAGTCGTTGAGTGAAAATGTAAAGTGAATGTATATTTTATATATAATTAGCCTAAATTAATTTAAACTAAAGTAAACTATATGTAATACTAAGTTAGAATTTACCAAATTCGTACCTAGCTAAAATGTAGTGTACACCACCTGTGTAACAACACGTGGCTGGATGCCACGCAACCCCCAAGGGCTCCTGCCCTGATTGGTTAAAATAACCAATGGTTCAAAACCTTTCGAACCGGTCAATACTAACCCCAACCGTAGTGTACTCACGTACATCACCTACTAAATGTGACTCGAATGTAACCCTGTTACACAGACGGTCTAATTCTATCTCGTAATCTTCGGTCGTATCCCTGGACATCAGCATGAAGGCTCCCGAAAAGGAATGCGCAGTATCCGTGATTCCGACGACATGGATTAAAGGCAGTTTATGTTTGTTTGTACGGTAAGTACAGTCCATAATCAGAACGTCACCAAACCGCTTCAAAAACTCAGTCATTTTTCTCTGAATGTAGGTAAAGCAAAAAAGTTATGGCAGGAAGTAATAAAAAATTGAGGAGGACGGGCTTACATCAGTTTGAAAAAAGAGATGGGTCAAAACATTCTCGCGATTTTTGATAACATCGGTTACTGCGCCCGAAAGTGCGTCCTTTTCCAGCTTCTAAAGCAAGGCAGTCAATGGGGAGCGCGCTTAGAGGTAGTCTATCAAAAGTTTGGTCCGAAGATTGCTTATTTCCTTCGAAATCACGCGCGGTTTTTCTTTATGTTTGTTGATGGTAGCGAGGATTTGACGAGTCGTATGCGCGTTCACCATATTCTGGATCTCAGTGCGCACTTCTGGTATCTGTGTGAAACGGCGTGCCTGTGGAAAATCCCTCAAGCCTTCTCTCGTAAGGGGAGGATGACCGGTGTGGGCGCCTATTTTATCGGAACTCTGATGGTCCATTGACCAACGACACCTTTCTTCACTGCACCTTTCATTATCGCCACATACTCACATTCGCATTTGTTGGAACCCGAGTTTCGCACGGCGATGCCACCGTCTTGCGGTTCGTATGTGCCGCCACATACACAATTTCCCCAAATTTTGTGGGGAACGCCTTTGAAAGTTTCTGTGCGCTGACTCCCAAGAGTGAAACCGTTGTAGAACGCGAACTTCAAAAGTGCATGGTCTGCTTCTTCTTGGGTTGCAAAAGGGCCCTTAGGGGGATGATCCGGAGTCCATCCTAGGAGGTAGTCGTTCTTTAATCAACGGGAAGTCCACCAAAAGATGCAAGTCTGACTTTGACTTACCATCGTTATTGGTAGGCACATTGAATGTGACAGGTGCATTAGCGGCGACGGATTCCGCTGCGACGGATTCCGCTGCATCAGGTTCATCGGCTGCGAGAAGTCCCGCTGCAACAGGTATGTAACAGGACTGATCCTGTTACTGGCTTACACTGTATCTTGCTAGGAAGCGCACAATACACTAGGGCAGGATTAGTTGATAACAACTAAGCCTATAGTAAAAGTAAATAAATATTTACTTAGTTTCTAGAACGCAAAATTAAGAGTGTTTATTTAATGGGTGGTTTAGAGGCTAATAGTATAGTAACTAACTAATTAATATAATAATATCAAGTCTTTAACTAACTGTACTATTAGTTAACCCGCATGATTCGGTATTTATACCGAATCGACTTTTTCTTCTTAGATTATAACTTATAACTCTTATTTAAATTTCAGACAACGCGTCTGAAATTTAACTGTGATATTCTAACCTGAATATCAATTATGTAATGGCACCCCATTACAAGGTACATCGGCTGCGAGGGGACCCGCTGGTACATTGCCAACATTTTCAGAGCTTAATTCACTAGCGGGAAGGGCGACGTTGTTGGTCAAGGATTGACTTAAGTCCATCGAACGCGCTAATATAAACAATAGGGTACATCATCATTGTTGTTTGTCAATAACTTGGCAGTGTAGCATACCTTCGAAGTCGAGACGCTCCTCAGCGACAGGCTGGGCACTCTTGGATGCGACTTGCAATAGACTAGGAGTTACCGCGGTCAAGGACATGAGTTCCGCTATTTTCTGGTTCATTCTCCGGTTGTTTTCATTTTGTTCAGCAACCAAGGCTTGAAGGATAGCTTCGACGTTGTTGTAAGGCGTTTTTTTGTTTAGACTATGTAGTGTGTGTGGGGAAAGTTGTGCTTCCTTGTATTACAAGTATGTATCGTAGACAAGTTGGACAGATTGAATGTATCTTCTATATCTTGTCCGAATTCACAAAACTCCGACCTGGACGGGTGGCTATGTGATCTCTATAGGACACCACGTCGTCCGTTCGGCACAGTCATATTCTCAAAAGGGGTGTGGAATTGGCAAAACACCCATGTTGATTTTGTATCCCCCTTTGTGACGTCACAACCATGTGTAATGGGCAAAAGGAGCAGGAGAACCTGTACACTGCTCGCATAAAAGGGGAGGTGTGTACCAACCATGTGTAATTAGCAAAACACCCATGTGGATTTAGCATCTTCCGCTGGCGACGAGCTGTGACGAATGCAACGTCAGCAAGTGTCATGCTCTTTCGTAGGTTAGAGTCCCTAACCTAAACATGCTTCTGCCACGCTGGTTATCCTCCTCTTTGATCCTACTCGGCGGTGACCTTGACGTTTGGGTAGCGTTCCAGCGTCTCGTCCCACGTGGCTAGCCGTTAACTAACTTTCTCACCTCGGAGCCAATAGCGTCAATCGGAATCCGCACCTGCGCGGTCGAGTCACGCTCACGCAGTGTCACTTGTGGGTCCTCGACTGTGTCAAAGTTGATCGTGACGCCGAATGGAATGCTAGCTCGTCTGCGCGGGCGTACTTGCGGCCGATAGAGACGCTTGACGTGTCCACCTTGCATTCGAGAGCATCCGCCACAAACACCTTCTCGAGCTCCTCGGCGAAGTCGTGCAAGACCGAGTTGTTGCTAAGAGGTAGCACAGAGACCTTGATGGGCGCGATCAGAGGCGAAAAGGACATGACGCCGCGCTTTTTCTTCCCCCCCCCACGGGTCGAAAAGTTGTGCTCAAAGATAGCCATCAGTAGCCGGCCAATGCCAAAGGAGGGCTCGATGACCGATGGAACGAACTTCTCTTCACTCACCATCTTCTATACCACCTTAATCGCTACCATGTAGCGCTCAAGATTAAACTCTTTGTCATCGCACAGTGGGCCGAGGGTAGCCTCGCCCTTGGCAGTCAACTCGTCTTCGAAAGCCTGCGCACGTACGACATCGTCTTTTAACGGGTCGAGCGCTTCAAGAATAACAGCCACGTCAGCATTAAAGGTTCGGCCCATCTTGCCTTTGTTTGGCTTTATCTCGACGTTCTGGCGCTTCTCGGGCTTGTCAAACTTGTGCGTACCCACCATTTCGACCTTGCTCTTCTTTGCGTGCACCGACAAATCGTAGCACGAACAATCGGTTTGACCAGCACACTCGACCCAGCCGGAACTAAGCTTAATCTCTAGGTCCCATCAGTCCGCTGCGTAGTGAGCCATCTCTGTTTTTAAATGTTGGCGAAAACGCAGACGCTCGAGGTCAATACCAATGGCATCGCAGAACTTGTACGTTCGCAAGAAGTAGTACGCCAGACACTCGTTTGCAATGATACCTTTCTCTCGACAGCCTTGCCGTGCGTTAATTGATTCTTTCTTGTCAACAGAGGGAGCTTCAAGTCTTTCACACTCGAAAATTTCGAGTGGCTTTTTCCTTCGGGTTGACGAAAAACTCAATTTCAGCTTGCTGGAACTCACGCACACGCAGGAGTCCAGCACGAGGCGAAATTTAATTGCAAAAAGCGCTATCGATCTGGGCGCAGCCGAAGGGAACCTTGCCAGCATTGTATTCTAGCAGACGACGGAAATTAAGGAATATACCCTGAGCCATCTTGGGTCGCAGGTATCCCACCATTCCACCCTCAGGACCAATGGAACACTTAAACATGAGATTAAACGGGATTGTAAAGCTCAGATCCGCACCAGTTCCAGTATCCTTGATGTCGTATTCCTGTAAAACTGCATGTATTTCATCGGGCGAGTAGGAATTTTTCCATAGTAGCGTGTAGCTCGTGCTTTTCACGCTCTTCTTTGCTTAGATTTGGGTGCTTTGACAAAAAAAAACTCAACATGATTCTCTAGCAGCTTGTCGGCACACAAGGAGAAAAGTGAAGGGCCCACGAGTAGAGCAGTTGCTAATGTAACAGAACCGAAAATTACCAGAACGAAGCAATGCCGATGCTTTCCATGTTTTTTTGTTGCATCGCGAGCATAGTCGAACGATCTCCAGGTTAAACTAGAACATATTGAAGGTAAGGAACTTCTGGCCATCGGCGTAGCACTTATTTAGTGATTCATGGTAAATCGCTCAAGCGCTTGTCCTGGTGAAGACGCATATGTAGATGTTTGGCGAGTTTGCAGCGTGCTGTCGTATCAAATCCTGCTAAAAAAAAGTAGTTATGTTCGTCCGCAAAATTTCCCTTTAGATATATATACGGAGAGTCTGGTGTCACATACACACCCCTCACATAAAAGGGAAGAGGGTGTGACCGGAGCAAAGGGGGGGCGTGACCGCAGGCTGACCCTAAAAATAAACCATATAATGATCAGTTAATTAAATTTTTTATTGAATTAATAAATATGTTTCTGTCAAAATATTAAAATTTATTTACATGTTGCAAATTTATGTAAATATAATTATTTAAGAAATCTAAACGGAAGTTTTTTAATTTACACCTTTTTCCGTTAAATTCATTCTACGCAGTTAATCACGTGACTTACCTAAAACATTGTATCATCATATTCTTTCATAAGATTTGCCGAAAATAGCTGTTAAGAAAAACCTGGTGCCTTCTCTGGGCCTTCTCTGGGTGATCCAATTTACTTGGATGGTAGAGAGACTCAGAACAAAGCCGATCATCTCTGGTCTTGTTTAATTACCGGAAATCACCGGATCAACTACCAGAACTAGATCGCCATCGTACTACTCGATCCAATCATTTCGGTCGATCAGATCTTGTTCGGCTCGCTCAATATACTAGACCAGTTCTTAACGGGGCCGACCATTACGTTGCGATACAAGTTAGAATAGACCGACCATGTCTACCTACCATTTAATCTGCTACCAGCCGTTCACCATTTTCATCGGGTTATGTCATGTTCGCCAACTTCTCTCCTACGCCTGCCCTAAGTTTTATGTACCGTAACATCTCCACTTGGAGAACTTGCAGATCTGCCAACGGATCGATGACATCTTCTTTATTCCAAAACATGCTCATATCGTTTCAATTTCAGCCAAATCGGCTCTCAGATATGGATTATACACTTTAGTTGAGGTATTTGGTTTTGTACTATACATACCTATTGGTTCATGACCGATCCTCTGGTCGAGTGGTACGCTGCTCGCTTCAGGACCGGGAGGTCCACCCAACCTTGTTGATTTCAAAAAGTGTAATGATACGAATTCAACCATGCTACCGATCCCGTGGTTGAGTACTACGCGGGATCTGATGGTAGGTCCAGGTACGAACCCGGGGTCTACCCACTAAGCTCGGACTAAGGTGTACCCCTTCCAATAGTGGGGAGTCTGGGCAGTGGGAATTCGTATTTCTAAGACTGATGTGGTGGAGTCGAGTTCGAAATCAAACACCGAAGTATCCTGAACTCGACCATCATCGTGCCCAGACGACCAACTTACGGGGAGGGTACCCCGCGAACCTTCGCCTGCATTCCGATCGGGTGACCGATCAGCACTACAGGAAACCTGGTCCGATTTGTCTTCTGAGATCTCACCTTGTGTACCCATTGTTTGGGTGGTAAGAAACTTGGTGGACCGTCGCGCAATATGAGTCTTGATGGGTACCATTATGGAGGGTACCACTTCTGGGGTAATTTGTACCAATATCCAACGAAAGATAAACCAAACTGTGGAGAAGCGTATCGAAGATTTGGGGGAAACTGTTGTGAACCTGGACCGGCCATCCGGAGCAGAAGCGAAAAAAGGTACATGTACATGATGGTAAGCGACAGACGTACGATATATCAGGTTGACTGGTCGATGAGGCATATCAGGTTGGGTAGAGTTTATTGGTCGATATTAGGTAATTGGTTGATTTTAGGATATAAGGATAAATAAAGTTCTCTTTTTGAGTTCGATCAAGACGATCATCGATTGGGACGGCGTGGTAATTCGCTCCCTCCCTTTCATTGCATACGAACCTTACACGTCCCGGGCAGGAGCACGTAGTGCACTTTTTGGCCCACCGGCAGACGTAAAGTTCTTGAGAACTCGCCTTCAACTCCGCCCGCTGTGTCAGCAGTCCCTTTTTGGAAAGGTTACTGGGAGGGTGATCGAGCCAAGTGTTCTCACCTCTTTCCCCCTTGATTGACATCTTTCCCCTAAAAGTTAGGCTGCTTTAAGCGCCCCTTGGGAACTCTAGGTGATTTTTTTTTGAAATCCGTCGATCTGCGCATAGAAAGTGCAGATCGACCCCCTTCCTCTTAAGTTTAGGATAGGAATACATAATATATTGGGTATTTCTTTAGCGATCTAGGCTTAAGAGGCTCGACGATCAAGTGGTGAAGACTTCCTCCACGTGATCAAGTACCCCTTCGCTGACTTCTACTAGATCGACAGCGTCGATCTGCGATCATCGATCATCGGTATGCGATCATCCACTATCTCACCGATTCGCGCAAGACCAGCTAATTAGATCTGCGATCATCCGCAATATCGCCTATCCGCACAAGATAAACTAGATCGATCTGCGATCATCCGCTATCTCGCCGATCGCACAAGATCAACTAGGTCGATCTGCGATCATCGAACATCGATCATCGATCTACAATCTGCGATCATCCGCAATTTCGCCGATCCGCACAAGATCAACTGAGTCGATCTGCGATCATCGGTCTGCGATCTACGACCCCCAGTTAATCCCCGGAATCACGAATCTGCGATTTATTACCAGATCGACACCCGTCGATCTGCTACGAATCCACTCGATCTGCATTGGAATTGCATTGATCTACGTCCCTTTCACCTTGAGCGCGACCCACGCCCAAACCATCGGGTACACAAAGTGAGCAATACATAGGTCTGTCACAGGGGAGGACCCCCTTCGTTAGTCGGTAGTCTGAGCACAGTGGGAACGACTGTTCAAGCCTCAAAATTTGGCCAGCCGCTCCACCACAAAACAATCCGATCGGCAAATGGAGCAGAAATCGTCACTACAAATGCAATGAAAACATGGGCAGACCGTGAAGCGGTGTGGAGACCCAACCAATAATCTGGGGCAGACCGCGCGTGGCAGTGTGGGGACCCAGCCAATACCAAATTGGGGCAGAACGCGTGACGCGATGCGTAGAACCAACCAATAAAATGGGCAGATCGCGAGATGCGATGAGTAGACCCAACCAATACAATGATAAACACTTTCCTAACGTGTGCGACTTGAGGGGTGAGTGCCGTAAATGTAACGCTCCCATCCTGGGACTTCCTGGGGACCTTTGTTTCTGCTATGAGTCTTGCCGCGAAAGTTGATCTAGAGGGGACCGTGTTATCCCAATAACGCCGCGGTAGGATCGGCAAACGATCACTATATTTAATATCCAATAAAACATGTGGTGGAGCGGCTGATCAGAGTTTTTGAAGTTTAATCCTTCGTCAGTCGGCAGTCCGGGGTCCGTGGTAACGGCGCCCGGACTGCCGACTGACGAAGGGGGTCCTTCGGTTGTCCTGTGGGACTGGTCTTGTGTTTTGCTCACCTTGTGTACCCGACGGCTTGGGAGTGGGTCGCTCTCCAGGTGGCGGGGATGTCACACTGCAATTCCTTGATGCAAGATTGGGATAATTCGTAGCGAATCGTCCGATGTGCTGATCAGGTGCGAGAAGGCTTGATCACGGTTGATCAGGACCACTTATCGGTCTAGTATATTCCTCATGAGTTGGCTCGAGTCAGTCGCGAAAAGTTGATCGCAGGTCTCAGGTTGTGGATCATCGATCTCGGTGGCGGTCAGCAAAGGGGTACTTGATCAGGCAGCGGAAGTCTTCACCACCTGATCGCCGATCCTGTTAAACGTAATACGCTAATAGAATACCCAATATACTATGTATTCTACGCTTAATTAAGAGGAGGGTCGATCAGCGACGGGCTGATCGACGGTTTTACTAAAATCCGCCTAGTAGTTCCCGTGGGGCGCTTAAGCAGTCGAACTACTAGGGGCCAAACGTGTACCAATGGGGAAGAGGTGAGAGCGCACTGCTCGATCACGTTCCCAATACAAAACAACAGAATAACCTTTAAAAAACTACCGCTAGCACAGCGGGCGGAGTCGCGGGCGAGTTCTCGACACTCTACGCATGCCGGTGGGCCAAAGATGCACTAGTTGCTCCCGCCCGGGACGTAGAGGTGCTTGCTGGTAAGGGGAGGCGCAAAAGTGCCGTCCCTGGGTGTCCTTGGCAGTTGGACGCAAAAAGAGAACTGTATTACTGCTTATACTTAATATCTACCAAAACCCTAATATCAGCCAATCAGAACTACCCATTTCTACGCATTTTTTCGACCATTCGACCTGATTTCTCCGCTTACCGTTAGGTAACTGTGCCAGTTGTCGCATCGTCTCAGATGTCCCGTCCATGCCCCGTCCATGTTCGCCACCGTTGCGCCAACAGTTGTACTGACTGATGTACCAACTGTGGTACCAAATGTGTTGCCAACTGTCGTACCACCTGTTGTACCGACTATTGTACCGACAAAATTTGTGGTACGTTTTACCACCGCCGTACCCATAGTGGTGCCCACAGTTATACCCACAATTATGTACCAATTTCATGGTACACTTTACCACAGAGTGGTGCCAGCAGTCATGCACCCAGTACACACAAGAAACATTACTCGTCCATCCACAAACCAATGTAGTGATGCACCAATTTTTTGGTACAGTTTACCACAGCCGTCCCTGAACCTCGTCCCCGCCGGACAGCGGTTGGGGTAGGGATCGATCATACCGTTGCTACCCATTGATCATGGCATCGTCGAGCATGCCATTTCCACCCAATGATTATCAATTTCCATTAGCGAATTTCCACAAGTCAATCCCGAAGTCGATCTTGGACACCAGATCGTCCCTATCTGATCTCCAAACGCGATTGACGAGCTAGCGATCATAGGAGTTCAAGAGCACATCTCGGCCACAAGGGCATCGCCTCCACGCGGCGCAACACTACTTGTAACTCTTCAGTGATCTTGGATCGATCGCGCAGCGCGTCGTTCATCTCCCGCGCGTGAAAGTGTGCCATGACCACAAGCTTCTGGAACGTCGATGGTGTTTCGTCACAACAGTCACAACAAATCATGGGCGGATCTTCGCCGCCACGACAGAGACAAAAGCCGGACAAAAGCGTACGTTGCATGCGCTTGAGTGCCGGCCGACAGCGCAGACAGCGAAAGTCGTCCATGGGCGACCCACTGGGGAGACACTGCGTATGAAAGTAGCTTTGACAGCTGCGACAAGTCCGGACCGTGACTTTTCACTCCGATTCGGATCACAGACGCAATGCAGCTGTGAGTGCAAGCGGACATGATACTCCGGACACTGTTCGACTTGGTGCGTTCGCTCCAAGGCACTTGTCAAGAGCTGCGCGAGCGGGAGGTGGCCCGTAGACGGCCGCACGAACAAGGCATGGACCGTGTCGTACCATCGACGACAGTCTTGAACTTGTGCGTGCATCTGACGACGCAAGAGCGAGGAAATTGATTAGTCTAGCGTGTAGATCACTTTTTCTTTCAATCAGTAAACATTCTTGATCACACCATTCCCACTTGTTTCCTCGTCATTTTCCATACATATACAAACATCGATCTTCCATCGGCTCATCTGCTGTTGCTTCATCATCATATCTCGCAATATCGATCGCAAATTCACCACTTCAAGTCAGTCATCATTTCTCCACTAATCGTGTGAGTTTCGTCAACCATCTTCTCCAATCAAAGGTTCTTCAATCATAGTTTCATAATCAGTTCGCCGATCACGCGCTAGTGGGAGTCTTCGTCCACCCGCATTACATCAAACCGATGTTTGTTGATCATCTTTCTTTCGAAGTCCTTGATCAGAGCACAGTTTAGATCTGCCTCGTCTACCCACGACGGCTCATTACAACCCTTCCAGTAGACTTGATATTCGCGTAACGTTCTGCCGTACCTGGTCTTTTGACCAGATCGGACATCGGTGATGCGATCGACTTCAAATTCGTCCGGCTCAAGTGTCCTTTCCCAGCTGTCCTCCGGTAGTAAAGATTCATCGAAATCAAAACGATCCTCTACCCCAGCTGCTAGCACAGTAGTAGGGCGATTTGGAAATTCCTTGACCAGTTTCAATTTGATTGGTGCACGACTGGAAATATGCGATAGTCGGTGCCATCCGTAATCAACCTTGCAGCATGGTCACCAATCACCTCGTCGACTCTGAAGGGCCCATGCCACATATGCGCCAGTTTCTTCGCGAACCCTTCTTTCACTCGATCGAGGTATAACCAAACCCTCGATCCCGCTGCGATCTTGTGCGGAGTCACTTGATCATTATGCTTTTCAGATCGATCAGCTACTGCTTGGTGCAATCGAGTGCTGACTTGATCACGGGCGTAGCGGTAGTCTTTCTGCAGCCTGTATCTCCACCGACGAACATCACGGTCTTTACGCTGAACTCGACCAAGTTGCAACGTCGATTCCAACGATGATCGTGGATCCCACCCATACGCCAAATAAAACGGTGTTTCTCCACGAATGAGATCCGGTGTCGAGTTCAGCGCGAATACCAGTCGCTCTGCATACGAGCTCCAATCCTTCTGGCCGACATCTGGTTCTTCTGTAAAGGTTTTTGGTCTTGGGAGCGTGATTTGGCAGTGCTCTCACCTCTCCCCGTTTGGTTCACGTTTGGCCCCTAGAGTTCGGCTGCTGTAGCCTGGCGCGTGAGCTGGTAGAAAATGGCTAGGAGCTGAGGTAAAAAAAATAAGTAAGAAAAAACAAAAGAAAAAGAAAAAAACGATTTTTAATAAATAATTTTGATATATAAAATGTTAACGTGCTTTTTTATTTACATGAGGTGATTTTAACAAAGTGAAAATTTTCTTTTTTTTATTGGATACATACATTTTGATCGCTAGCGTAATCGTCTGCACCGTTCTTTCCGCCTTGCCGTTCGCTTGTGGACGGTATGCCATAGTGGCACTCTGTCGATGTCCCACGATCTTGTTGAACGCATGAAATACTTCGGACATAAAAACCGGGAAATCGGTCATGCCTAATCACCTCACTAGCTCCAAATCGTCGGAATACACATTCTTCGTAATTTTCGGCGACTTTCTGAGATGTAAGAGACGATTCAGCTTTCGCTATCACCATACCCGTGAATAGATCGGTCCAAATCAACAATTCCGTATGCCCATCAGTCAATCAAGGTAGCGACGGGATATGATCCATAGCTATCACTTGGAACGGGTACGTGGCTTCGATGTTTCCTGGTGATCTACCATTGATCGTAGGCTTACCCTTTCCCGTCTCACAATCCACGCATTGCCCAACGAATCTTTGTACGCTGCGAAATGGACCACGCCAATGAAAGTATCGTCTGATCCGCTGATATGTTTTCCCTATATCTTGGTGTCCTCTTTCCAAACTCACATGATAATGGTGGAGGAAATCCGCATGTAGGGTTTCAGGTAAGACCAGCTTAATCAAGAAGTGTCATTCATCTCGATCATCTTGATCACAGCTGGCTTTTCCTTTAGCCATATTTCCACAGTAGATCAACAACCCTTCGTCTTTGACATCATAACAATGGGCGATTTTCGCGCACTCTTTCACCTCGTCTGCGCTCAATTCTGACACGTTACCCTGCAAGTAACATCGTAAATCTCAGATCCACTTTTCTTCGTCTTGCGCCTTTGTAGTCGAGTCAAGTTCGAAATCGAAAACATTAGCATCGCTAACCTGACTACCATCATCGCGCCCAGCCTTCCAACTTTTAGAGGGGGTACTCCGCGGACCACCACTCGAGATCTGGTCCGATCGCCCGCTGCAAGCAGACGACCGGTCGTCATCAGAACCCACTTGGTCCGA
>CM047580.1:36572221-36717326 GCA_026184515.1 Peronosclerospora sorghi | reverse complement strand
CGGTCTAGTTTCCAACCAATATTAAAACAAGCCAATATGTCCGCGTAAAGACCCAATATGCTCGTTAAACTCCACAAACGATATCTCCACGCCAAGACCAATCCAGTGAATAGCACGTTCCAAACGTACTTGAGTTGAGGTGTTGAGATCGCCAAATCGTACTCCCGTCGAGGGACTTCCGGTGGGCGAAAGTGCGCGTGTGGCGCGTCCAGACCGGGTATAATGGGCGAGAGGGGATAATTCGACCCTCTGCCCCCAAACACTCCGCGGCGGCGGAGGCGACTAGCGTACGAAAAGGGAAGAACGGCGATTCCTAGCTGTGGTTTGAACCAAGACCAGAAGAGGTTACAGCCACTTATCCGAAAGCTAAAAGATTTCCTTACTTATAGGTATAACCTGTGTCCTAAAAGGTAAAACCACAACTAAAATACTACTACCCTATAGTCCCTAAATGTACCCACACAAAAATATGTAAAATACCCAAAGTCGGGTGTTTCACCAAAACTTTCGTTCTTGACACTTCTTGAGTCTGATAGGCTGAAAATCCCCCCTTGTTTAAGCCAATCCGAAATTAGACCAAATGCCTTGACGAAACTTGACCAGAAGTGTGCCAAATTTTGGGCACGCTTCTCCACACCTTCTTAACACGCTCCTCCCTCATCCCTTCCATGAATACTTTGGGAGACGTTGATGATTGCATCTGACGAAGGTTACGTGATCGCGTCGTCACCAGCACTTGCGGGACAGTGGTATCTTCCTTCCAAGTAATCACTTCAAACAATATGTTGAGACGACCAATTCTTCCAGCTGTTTTTCGTCATCAATCTCACATCGTGCTCCATCCCGCATGTCAGTAGTGGTAATGTGATCGGAACATTTGTTCCACTCCCGTTTAACGTGCAGCAGGTCATGATTAGGACATTCGCGAAGGAGTTTCAACGCGCGCTGTTGCAATACTTGCAACCGCGGAGCTTTACACTCTATTTCGTCACGCATTTATCTGATCACCAAATTCGAGTCTCCACACACGATTACCCTTCCTTTGGGATATTGCGACAGTAGATTCAAACTTAGAAGCAGTCCATGGTACTCGGCTTCATTCACTGTGATGTTGGGTGAATGATCCGCAACCGCGATGATGATCTTCCACACCGGCAATTTCCACACGATAGCACCGAACGCACCAACACATCTCTCAACGCTAGCAGATCCATCGAAACTGATCACTTATAGTTCTTCGCCTTTTTCGACCGTTGGAAGTGGTATCTCAATCGTCTGTCGAGGCTCCTTTTTCGGTACGATTGCAATCATGGCTTCATCAATTTTGGTGCGAGGGGTGATACTTGCGGCTAACGCCCCTAGTACCTCTTCTTCTCCATGCACACATTTCTTGATCTCCAAGTCCCACTGTGACAAGATTGCAGCCCATTTCCCCAGTCGTCCGTCTAGCCCGTTAGATGTTAATAACCTCTTCAACGTGGATCGACGTGACAGGACAACGATCGTCGTTTCGACCGGCATCGTAAAGTAGACGTCCATAATCCGCAGAAGAGACAACACTTCCTTTTCAACGGGGATGTAATTCAGCTCACCGCTCTTCAGTGTCCGGCTAGCAAATGCGACGGGGCAATAAACTTGATCATGCTCTTGCACCAACGCGGCAGACACTGCCCACTTACTGGTATACATCCACAATAACCGGCGTCTTGGCTTAGTCGAAATGGTTCAGGGTTGGGGCTGACGCAATCTTTGCTTTCAGCATGCTGAATTCCACTCGCTCCCTGGTTAATCGATCGTCTTCATACACCGTACTCTCGTTGTTCAATGATCGGCTCTTTAACTCTTGATAATCTATCTATCGTAACTCATAGAGCACAGCGGCATAGATCGCAAAGTCCTTAATAAATCGACGGTAATAATTCAGACTCCCCAAAAACGATTGCATAGCGCGCAAAGTGCCAGGAAAAGGTAAATCAATCAGATCATCCAAATTATTCGGATTTGTTTCCAGACCTCGTCTAGAGACGTGATGTCCCAAATAAGGCACTTCACTTCGCCCCCAATACGATTTAACCACGCTGATCGACAAGTTCCACTGATCGCACTTCTCCAACAGGTTTCGCACCTTGTCACACAGGGTTGTCCATGTAGGTGCCGGGATCAAAATGTCATCGATATATGACCGTCGCTGCAACACAGACGGGCCTCGCTCTTGGTCAGGCTCTCCCGTAGTAACACATCCTATGACTCATCGGCGCCGTCCTTAACCTTGAGATATCCATATAGTGTATTGTCGATTAACCGCTGTTGATATGCGGGGCGTTCTTTAGGCCGAAGGGCATCCGATTCCACTCAAACAATCCGAACGGAGTGACAAAAGCCGAAATCTGACGCGCTCGATCGGTCATAGACACGACCCAAAAACCACTCGCCATATCCAAAGAGCAAAACCACAACGCTTTATCCAAATTCTCGATCAAACAGAGATCATAGGCATAGGGTATACCATCAAACGCGTGAGTTGATTCAACGCGCGATAGTCGATACAAAACCGAATATCAACCCCATTCTTCTTCACCATAATCACTATAGGTGATGCCCAGGCTGACGTAGACGGCTGGATAATCTTCGTGGCCAATAGCCCCTTGATCAAGGCTAATAACTTCTCGCGAAATTGTGGAGCGACATTCCGACACTTTTGAGCGATCGGGCGCGCATTTCCTACGTCGATATTGCAAAATTCACGTGCAGCAGGAGGAAGCGCGTTTCTTTTCCCGATCAACCGATGTTTCTTCGCCCAAATTATATCACGAAGTTGGTCAATTTCCTCTGCGGTGTTGTTCAATGGATCACCGCCTTGCAAATCATCCTTGGTCACTTCTTCGGTACTTGCAGACACTTCAGGCAGCGTGGCAAGCTGTTTCATTAGATCTTCCACGAACAAATCTCCGCCCTCTTGGTAGAACACTTGGTCATCGATAGGAATCACACCGAGTTCCCCGGAATCAGTTGAGATGGGATGTTCGCGCGTATCTTGGCAGGCTCATCTCTTGCAACAGGTCGTTCAACCTCGTGATTAAGGGTCGGACCTTTCACACTTTACTCCTGACCGCACGTTTCATGCAATTCTTGTACCTTCCGCGATCTTCCGGTTACTAATGCCACAGATGCCGTGGTCGAAACCACAGGTCGTACTAAAATTCCCTGAGGAATTGGGTACTCCTTTTTCTCAACCAAGAGACCTTGATCGACACTTTCTTGATCGTCATGCACAGAATCAGTAGAAGCTTGATATGAGAGATTCTGCCACTCCTTATAGCGATTAGAGCGCACCGAAATAAACCCAGGGTGACTGGGCACATCATCCTTATTCATCCAGATACCTAAAATCATATCGTCATGTAGGATGATCGGATGATCGGCAACATTCGTAATACACAGAAATCGTAAATTACCCACGCCCCCAGTAACAGTGGGGACCCAATCTTTTCCGCGAGTAATCCATAACTGTCGAGATCGCTGATCAAGAATCCGAACCTCAGCGGATCGACCTACCGGGGTCTGCTCGTACTGACCAAGTTTCATATAATTTCCACTCGATCCATACAGCTGTCGGCGGCCTTCTAATGGGATGGTTACTTCATCAGGCAGACTTAGTGCGCCGTTGGCGATGTCGAATCTGACACCAGCTTGGATCATAAAATCCATACCCAATATAACATCTTGACCAACGAGCTTTCCCACCCATGCATGGAAATAATAGACCAAAGAACCCGCTAACGTCACTTTAATCTTAGTGCGTCCTTCAGTGAGGTACACACTTTCTCCGATGCCAACACATTCTTGTATTTGGCTCGTGTCGATCTTACAACCCACCTTACGAGCAAAGGTTGAGTCGATGATCGACACTTCGGCACAAGAATAGAATAGCAACGTGGCACGTTAGTTATTGATTTTGCCACTAGCCTTGGCTTGTTTGAACCATTTTTTGGGCGAGTGATACTTACAACTTCCAATATCCGTGTGATTCACCCGGAAGCAAATCAACTTCCATGATCACCGGGGACCGAGAAAACTCATTAATACGGAAATTAGCCAAACGTGGTAAATCAGGCTGATCACATTTTTCATTATCCTTTTCTTCTGCTTGATCAACCCGCTTCTTATCCACATACGCAAAAATACACACACCAGAACGGTCGTCTCGTACCAGATTCCAACCTGGCGAGCGTCCTAGTTTAACATGTCTTCGGCTTCCTTGGGCAACATTCCCGCATGCTTGGTAGGGTTGTACCACTGGCGAATACGATTGTATAATTCCTCTATAGGGCACTTGCCAGCGTCATGAATTTCGCCGCACGCACGGCAGACGTACCAACAGTGATCCGTCGGGTGATCCTTCTTGCCACACTTCAGACAGGTCAGACGTTTCCAACAACGCAAATTGTCGTGCTTGATTGATCCACAATGACTGCATTTCTTCATCGCCCCTTGGTCAACGGCACTTGATTCGCTTTGTTTACCATATCGAGGCTCACTAGGTGGACCCTGCGTCACTGGTTGATCGCGCATAGCAGCAATCATGTAACGACTCTGGTCACCGTCACTTCCACTGTCATCGGAGCTTAATTCTTCACTTCCAGACATCATCTTGATCGCGCGCACTGCTTTAGGCTTCCACGCCGGGGAAGGTGACCGATCATCGCCGAATTTCTGACGGAATAGGCTGGTGCTTACCGTCGCCGTTGGCTGGCACGACTTATTGCGTGCATAAGCCCGAAGAGTCTCTTCCAAATCCAGAACGTTATCCAAACGCAGAAGTGCCAGCTGATCAGCGAATTCGCGATTAATCAATGTGTCCAGTAAATGCTGCACATGTTCACGTAAATCGTAGGCGATCCGTCCTTGATCGGCAAGTTGGCTCGCATCCCCGCCACATTCAACCGGTGAAGGTACTCAATGCGATTTTCGTCAGACCGCTGCTTCGTGTATTAGTATTGGCGAGATGCCGATTGGCTCCTTCCACAGTACTGAATTTCGATCTCATCGACGAGACTTTTCCAACTTGCACGAGTGGATCTGATCAGCTGCCGATGCCAATTGCGCGCCGGTCCTTTAATCAAATCACCCATAATTAAACACTTCTCTTGGTCGGAGGCTTGGTCAAGCATAAATGATTACTTAAGGCGACTAATCCAATTCCGCGCTTGATCTTCATCTCCTTATTTCCCTGAAATACCTTCAGATTGCTAATCGCGGACATCCGAATCCTGGGAATCGGCTGTTGGTCGGGCATTCCAGTGTACGCTGACGCAACTGTGGTGGAGTCAAGTTCGAAATCGAAAACATTAGCATCGATAACCTGACTACCACCATCGCGCGCTGCCTTCCAACTTTCGGAGGGGTACTCCGCGGACCACCACTCGAGATCTGGTCCGATCGTCCGCTGCAAGCAGACGACCGGTCGTCATCAGAACCCACTTGGTCCGATTGTTTAGTGTCCATCTCACCTTGTCTACCCGATGGAATGGGCTAGTTACACACTCGGTGGATCGGGATCGCAGATTGGATCGAAGCGGTCTTGAATATAGAAGACCGATCTGGGTAGGTATCTCTGGGGCGGAACTCTTCACACCAGACACAAACAGACCAAAAACACTTCCAAGAGATAACGTTCAATAGGTCGATCGTCCAAACGATCAAGACCTGACCAATACGAAATAATAGAGGGTATACCGAACGTTACGGTCTAGCCCCTGACCAATACGAAATAAGACCAAAACCGGTCAAGTTTCCAACCAATATTAAAACAAGCCAATATGTCCGCGTAAAGACCCAATATGCTCGTGAAACTCCACAAACGATATCTCCACGCAAAGACCAATCCAGTGAATATCACGTTCCAAACGTACTTGAGTTGAGGTGTTGAGATCGCCAAATCGTACTCCCGTCGAGGGACTTCCGGTGGGCCAAAGTGCGCGTGCGGCGCGTGTGGACCGGGTATAATGGGCGAGAGGGGATATTTCGACCCTCTGCCCCCAAACACTCCGCGGCGGGCGGAGGTGACTAGCGTACGAAAAGGGAAGAACGGCGATTCCTAGCTGTGGTTTGAACCAAGACCAGAAGAGGTTTCAGCCAGTTATCCGAAAGCTAAAAGATTTCCTTACTTATAGGTATAACCTCTGTCCTAAAAGGTAAAACCACAACTAAAATACTACTACCCTATAGTCCCTAAATGTACCCACAAAAAAATATGTAAAATACCCAAAGTCGGGTGACTCACCAAAACTTGCGTTCTTGAGACTTCTTGAGTCTGATAGGCTGAAAAGCCCCCCTTGTTTAAACCAATCCGAAATTAGACCACATGCCTTGACGAAACTTGACCAGAAGTGTGCCTAATTTTGGGCACGCTTCTCCACACTATCGTGTGGAAATTACCGGAGTGGAAGATTATGATCGCGGTTGCTGATCATGCACCTGATATCACGGTGAACGAAGCTGAATACCATGGCTTGCTTTTATTTTTGGACCTACTGTCACGAAACCCCAAGGGAAGGATGATCGTGTGTGGAGATTCGAATTTGGTAATCAGGCAAACGCGCGGTGAAATAGAGTGTAAAGCTCCGCGACTGCAAGTGTTGCAACAGCGTGCGCTTAACCTCCTTCGCGAATGGACCTATTATGTCATCTTAAAAGAGAGTGGAATAAGAGTGCAGATCATATCACCACTATGGCCATGCAGGGTGGAACAAGATTGATGACGAGAAACAGCTGGAGGAATTGGTCGATCTCAACAGATTGTCGGATGTAATCACGTGGAATGAAGATCACACTGCCCCACAAGTGATAGTGATGACACGATCACGTAACCTCCGTCAACCGCGACCGTCAACGTGTTCCGATATATCCATATACGGGATAAGGGCGGAACGTGTGAAAGAAGCGCAGGACGAAGAGAAATGGATTTATGATTTGCGAAATTATCTGTATGGTGACGTCTCACAATTGAGCGCAGACGAGGTAAAGGATTGCGCGAAAATTGCCGATAACTACGATGTCGATGAACAAGTATTGCTGATTTACTGTGGAAATATAGCTAAGGGAAAAACCAGCGATGATCAAGATGATCAAGACGATCGACGTTCTTCGGTTAAGCTGGTCTTACCCGAGACCCTACATGCGGATGTCCTCCACCATTATCATGTGATCTTGGAAGGAGGACACCAAGGCATAGGGCGTACATATCAGAGGATCAGACGATACTTTCATTGGCGTGGTCTATTCCGAAGTGTACAAAGATTTGTTGGACAATGCGTAGATTGAGAGACGGGGAAGGGCCAGCCTACTATCAAGGGCATGTCACGGGGAATATTGAGGCTACGTACCCATTCCAAGTGATAGCCATGGATCACATCCCGTCACTGCCCCGATCGACTGACGGGTATACAGAACTGCTGATTTGGACTGATCTGTTCACGGGTATGGTGATCGTGAAAGCTGGATCGTCCCGCACAGCGCAGAAAGTCGCCCAAAATTTTGAAGAATGTGTATTTCGGCGAGTTGGCGCTAGTGAGGTGATCAGGTATGATCGAGAACCTGGTTTTATATAAGATGTATTTCGTGCGATCAACAAAATCGTGGGACAACGACAGAGCGCTACCATGGCATACTGTCCACAGGCAAACGGCAAGGCGGAAAGGACGGTGCAGACGATTACACGGGCAATCAAGATGTACGTATCAGATGTAGGCCAGAAAGATTGGAGCTTATACGCAGAGCGACTGGTATTCGCGCTAAACTCCACCCCTGATCGCATTCGCGGAGAAACACCATTTTATTTGGCGTATGGATGGGATCCGCGATCATTGTTGGAACAACATTACAACTAGGTGTAATTCGGCGTAAAGACCGGGATTATCGTCGGTGGAGATATAAGTTGCAGAAAGATTACAGATACGCCCGTGACCAAGTGAGCACTCGTTTGCACCAATCGATGGCTGATCGAGCTGAAAAGCACAATGATCAAGTGATACCACACAAGATCGAAGCTGGATCAAGGTTCTGGTTATATCTCGATAGGGTGAAAGAAGGGTTCACGAAGAAACTGGCGCATATGTGGCATGGACCCTTCAGAGTCGATGAGGTGATCGGTGATCATGCGGCGAGATTAGTTACCGCTGGCACCAATTATCGCATGTTCCCAGCGGTGCACCTGTCCAAGTTGAAATTGGTCAAGGAGTTTCCAGATCGCCCTACTGCTGTTCTAACAGCCGGAGTAGAAGATCGTTTTGACTTCGACGAAGCTTTGCTACCCGAAGACAGCTGGGAAAGGACGCTAGACCCAGATGAATTTGAAGTTGATCGTATCACCGATGTCCGATCTGGTCGAAAGACTAGGTATGGAGGAACGTTACGCGAATACCAAGTCTACTGGAAAGGTAATGCTGAGCCGTCGTGGGTAGACGAGACAGATATGAACTGTGATGCTCTGATCAAGGATTTCGAAAGGAAGATAGTCAACAGACATCAGTTTGATGTAATGCAAGTGTACGAAGAGTCCAACTGATGCGTGATCGATGAACCGATCGTGGGATTATGATCTAAGACTTCCGATTGAAGAAAATGATTGATGAAACCCACAATGGATGAAAAAATGATGAATGACTTGAAGTGGTGTGTTTACGATGGATATGGATATTGCGAAGTAAGGTGGTGGAACGGCGGCAGATGAGCCGATGTAAAGCCGATCTATGTTATGCATGTAAAAGGTGACGAAGCAACGGTTGGAAATGACATGATCAAGAATATATATTGATTAAAGGAAAGCGATCCACCAACTAACCAGACCCATAGAACTTGCGACGGATGCAGGGAATTTTGCAGCCAGGGTGGTTTTCGGGGGAAAAGACGATACTGAACCCGCCAAGGATCAAAGTCATCAGCCTCTCTCAACGCGTCTGATAGGGTCCGAGGTGGCGGGTCCGATAGGAACCCGGGGTACCACGCCCCATCGTCGGCCCGGGCAAATCTCAAGGGACGGTTTCGGGCACAATGGGTGATCGACGGTTCCAGAAAAATGTCGAGATCACACTTCCCGTCGATCATCCCTCGCAGGATAAAGTCCACAACCCTCTTCCATGTCTCCCGGTACGACCTCTGCGCTGACGTCGATCGTTGTAATAGTCCCGGAAGAAGTCATCAGTTTCGTGAAGGGTTTTCTCGATGGGGAGATAATGCGTCGACTCCCAGACCGCCAGTGCGTGATGGTCGAGAAGCGACCGGTACTTCGCTTCAAAGTCGGCAAACCAGCAGACCGAGCGGAAAGATATGGGCGCCAGCATGGTTGTGGAAACGCCCCAAGGGCATTGAGAATATAGCAGCTCCACTTCCGGCTGGGTGATCAAATGACTGAACCACGAATCAGCCGGAGGGTCATGCACGGCTGCCGGGAACAACCATCCTGCGGGGCGGATCAAGTAGTCAAAGACCACTTGAGCCGTGACACTACGCAGATCGAACCCACCGAGTTGATCTGGAGTCCACGGCAGGATGTCGGTGTCACTGGCATCATCAAGCCCCGCGATCAGCGTCTTGAAATCACCCGTACGCGGAAAAGAGACTCGGTAGTGGCTTGATCAGGTAGATCTTCGCTCCCGAACTCGCTAATTGTAGGAGTGGAAGGAATAGAAGCGATCGGTCCAGTAAATCCGCCTTCATCGTCCTGATCAGGACTTGGGGGATCATCGCTCTCCGTCTTCGCCACCGAAATGGGGGAAAGGAGGCGTGGCCGCTTGGATCGAGAGGGAGATCGGGAACGTTGAATACGTCTTTTAGGCGAAGGATCGGCGCGGCTGATCGAGACGTCTGGAGAATCAGCGGGAAGGCTAGCAGGCGATGCAGCCTGATTCGAACCTGCAAGAAGGGTACGGGTAGCCGGTGCGATCTGCATCCGCAACGACATACCAGCCAACTGGGACTGAAGGTCCGAGTGAAACGAGCGCAATTTCGTGACTTCGTCTTGAGCCTTTTGCAGTTAATTGCGCATCATGTCGCGTTCTGCAGAAACTTGATCAAGGCGACATTGCGTGTAGAAAATCTCCTTCTCCATCTGAGAATATGCGGCGTGTAGATCATCCAGCTCAATCTGAAGGTCTGACACTCCCTCGACCCGCTCACATATCTCCTGCGTCTGGGCTATGACGGCGGTATAGTCATCCATCCGCATGCGGCTCGCTTTATTCTTCTTCCGGAGACGATCGCACTGATCTTTGCGCCTGTCAATCTCGGCGGTGAGTTTGAACGCCTGCTCGACCAAGCGCTGATTCTTGGAAGCAGCCCGATAGTACTCTTCTTGTAACTTGACCAAACGCCGCTGAAGTTGATCCAGATCTCGCGGTTGATCAGCAATAGTATCTTCATGCACCGATCTCGGATAACGATCGCGATCATGACTGCTCTCTAGATGGCGGATACGGGCGCGTTGATCGACCATGGTTTTCTCGTGATCAGCTATGGTGTTTTTAGCGGTCTTCAACTTATACTTGAGGTCGCTGACTGCAGTGTAAATGAAATCACGCAGGGGCGCAAGCTGTTTAAGGGCGGTTCGCATGATCACAGCATCTCGGTCCGCCACATCGCGGTTGGCACTAGTAAGCTGCTGTCGAAGCATCGCAATAGTGTCTTCGCTCATCGCGAGCGAGTTGGATAACACGATGATCCGTTCGTCGCGGGCGTGGAGGGTCTCCTGAAGGCTGTAAGCCTGATTGATTGCGGCGATCGCCTGATCAGCTGCGGCCCGATCCAGGTCAGGAGTGTTGGTGGTGCTCGCTGGGATGTCGTCCGTTATCGCTTGCATGATGGAAATGCATAAATACCTGATAGGGAGGGTCTGATCGCAGATGCCACGGTTGGTGTGGGATGAACGTTTGATCGCGAAGGGCATACCACTAACGGTAACGGCCTAATCGATTGGGACCCGATCGGCGGGAGAAAGGGCAAATTGATGGGTGCTTATCACCTGTCGATGATGTCATGATTGATGGGTGTGGACCACCCGACCAACGGTGGCATGATCTACGGAGGACAACGGCATGATCGACCTTCGCTCCAACCGCTGTACGGCTGGGACGAGGCTCAGGGGCGGCTGTGGTAAAGTATGCTACAAAATTTAGCCTAATTAAGGGCTTAGTTTTGGGGCTAATTAGGGGCCTGACTGCGGACACAAATTGGGTACGTAATCGTGTACGATTGTGTGTACCACGGTGTATACAGTTGTGTGTAAAACCGTGGTGCACATAGACAGAACATAGACTACACACGGGGAGATGGGACGATTACATACAGGTACTCAACGAACATCGAAGAACGACGGATAAATCAGGTCGAGTGGTCGACGGAGGACTCTGGAATGGGTGGTTCTGATTGGTGGATATTAGGTAATTGGTAGTTCTTAAGATTTAAGCAATAATAAAGTTCTCCTTTTGCGTACGATCGAGTAGATCGTTTAATGGACGGCACCTTTGCGCCTCCCTCGTTAGTAAATACCTCTACGTTCCGGGCGGGAGCACTTTGTGCGTTTTTGGCCCACCTGTAGGCGTAGAGTGTCAGAACTCGCCGCAACTGCGCCCGCTGTGTCAGCGGTTCTCTTTTTAAAGGTTTTTGGTCTCGGTAACGTGATTGAGCAGTGCTCTCACCTCTTCCCCGTTTGGTTCACATTTGGCCCCTAGAGTTCGGCTGCTGTAAGCGCCCCACGGTACTTCTAGGTGGGTTTAGAGAAATTTACCCCCCCCCTCGTAGGTCTAGGCTAGGAATACATATATTTGGGTGTTCCTTTAGGTGTTTAAGACTCCAGAGGCTCCGCGATCGGGCAGTAAAGACTTCCGCAGAATGATCAAGTACCCCCTTCGCCGATCAACACCTGATCGACACACTGCGACTCGCGCCAACTCGTGCCTGAACGACGTTTAGCACTTGATTAAGCCTGAACAAGTCTGATCACGGCTAATCAACGACTTGGAGCATCTGATCAAGCCTGATCACAGCTGATCAATCTATTTTAGCACCTGATCAAGCCTGATCAAGTCTGATCACAGCCGATCAACGACTTTTAGCGCCTTCCCAAGACCGATCACTGCTGATCAAACCTGATCGCCCTTGATTCAATCTTGATTGCGCCTGATCACGCCTGATCGCATCAGTCAATTCATCACAAGTCAACTCAGTCTTGCAACAAGGAATTGCAGTGTGCCACCCCCGCCACCTGGAGAGCGAACCACGACCAAGCCGTCGGGTACACAAGGTGAGCAGAAACACAAGCAGTCAAGGCAACCGGAGGACCCCCTTCGTTAGTCGGCTGTCCGGGCGCCGTGGTACCGCCTGATCAAGAGTCAAAAAATTTGATCAGCCGCTCCACCACAATGTCATGCATGTTTTGCTCAACTATGTCATGTTACATTACTTGCACAAGTTGTCCAATGGCCTCTGACCACATTTGCGTCAGTCGTGGTTGCTGGTGTTGCATTGCAAGCTTAAAAAAATGGTTACTATAACTTCTCCAAAACCTAGGTGGAAGATAATACCACTTTGTAAGAATGCCGTCACCAGTAAAGGGGTTACCAGAAACAACCATATCCAGCACCACTTCAAAAACAGATTGCCCGCTTTGGTACGCGTTACGCGTTACTCAATGTATGCATGTTTTGTTGACTCATTTGGGGTAAAAGAAGCTTCTGGAACGCGTACAATTCCAATCTATCCGATACTCCGCTGTTTTCATACTGCTTGAGAAAGCTCCTTGATGCTGTATTTGAAGATCCTTTCACAGATAACGAAACTTTAGCACTCTCAACAATATTCCGATAGATCTAGGATACGTGCTCGATATTTTAGCTAGTAACCTGACCTTTGACTTCCTCCACTTTCCTGTTGTGCTTACTCCGTACGGCGCGCATCTCCTTTCTGGAAATCGATGAAATTTCATGAGTAAATCGTCGAGTGCGTTCACAGCTTGAATCCGGCCAAATGGAAGCTTTATCGCGTAATTTTTGTTCATCCCACATCCACAGTGCAAAACCATCGCGAGACACCACAATATTTTGTTCTACCCACTCAGTTAGTAACGGGGTCAATCCTTCAACAGCTCTGGATGGAACGACTCCACCAGCTAATCAAACAGAGTTGGCACATTTGATGTTTGGAATCATCGTTTTAGTTACTGTACCGCATGTCTCACTATCTCTCTGTTCCACTTGCTTTTGAACCCTAAAAGCAACAGAGCAAGAATTCCGCGGACCAGTTGAGCTCTCAGACAAAGCATCTACCTCACTTTCCATTCGTTGAAAATCTCTTTCTGATAAGCAGCATGTAATTTGTTGGGACTCAGCGTTAAAAGGAAACGAAGCACATCAGCGGGTGTATCTCGAATAGTCTCCGACGCAAACAAGTTCGAGCCCAGCCATGCGAACGAAACTAACTGAAGGCAATCGGCATCACTCTTTATGCAGAAAACACCTTGATCTTTAAATGAGAGTCCCTCTTTACATCCGCTGTCCCAGAATCCCATTATACCGAGTTCATCTTTAGCCTTTAGCTGCTTTCAAAACAAAAGCAACATACCTTCAGTAAGTCTTTATCATCGTGCTTCTTTTTCTGGCTCTTACGACAATACCCCGCAAATACACTTTCGCGCATAAAACGCGCGAAGTCGGCGTCATCGTTCTCGGGATAGAACACGCCCAACTCAGAAACTCATGCATCGACGCTGGGCTGATTTGAGATAAGGGACATGCCTAACGCGTGGCACAAGCGTAGCACGTCAACATCATCCACAACTGCCTCTAGAACTTTCACGTCAGTCGGAATATCGTGCTTCAAAAAAAGACGACGAACACATTTTTACGACACCACTGCATTACATAGCCTTTTCGTGCAAGACATGGTTCTTCAGTAGTTGACTTCCGCTTGCGAATGATGAACCGAATGTAGTAATCACAACTTGCAGAGAAATGAAGTTGTTCATGATCAATGACATGTTGGCCGTTAGGAACGTTTACTGACGTTAGCTCTTCATTCTCAAACGATATCATCTCTTTCAAACGATCTTCTGCCGTTTGAAAGTCCGAGATTCTGATCTAGGCAGTAGTAGTCTATTCAACCAAATTAACCGACTTGTTTCTTCGACGGGTAGAAGTCAAAATTCCAAAGTGTCTTACGCAACTGTTTGGTTCATCGCGTGCTTGTGAAGCACAGAGGTATAGCTATGGGCAAATATACGCAAAACATTGACGCACGCGATCGTTTCTAGCTGTAGCGATCAAGAACCGTCTCGTGAACTTATCCACCAGCTTATTGAAATCCATACCACGTCAATACATCCTGAGCGTTTCGCTGCCGCGAGTGAATGCTGCAGCGTGAAATTGTTTGTAGCATCAAAGTCTTGAAAACTCCAGGATTGTCTGGAACAGCATCAACATTATCAGAGTCGCGGCCTGACACTACACTTGTGCCTGTATGTGCAGCATGTGTGGGCTCAAAAGGATCCGAACCAGGCTATATGCCATGTGATTACAACAACAGTGTCGGAGTAGTTGATACTCTTCCCACTTAACGTGGAGCCACACAGCACCGTCAGCGACGACGGTACATGAGGGTGGCGACCGTATTCATATATAAAGGCTTAAAAACAGACAACATGTGCATGAATTGTTCAAAGCAAGCTGAACGGGATAAGAAAGTCACTTCACTCCGGAAGAAGCCGAAAGTCGAGTGACTCGCCAGCATTTGTAGTGGCGTCTCGTACGAGCGAATGATGGCTTGTCACTTCTCCACGAACTTATGGGTTGATTTCTCTTCACGTCGGGACGAAGTCACCAAATATGGCAACGCCTAGAAGTTGCATTTATTTGAATATTTGCGTTATGTCGCAGGCATTCGCGTAGTGAAAAAGACATCAACATGCTTTCTATGCAATGTCCGAGCCATCACTTCCAGTGGTTGCATCAAATGTGCCAAATCATCCACGACATCCATATCGTCATCGTACTTGTTGTTTGTATCATCCGTATGAATAATCATTGTCGGTATCAAGCTCTGGAATCGTCTTGAAAATCCTCAAGGTAGCGGGATCATCTTGATCATAATAATTTCAGTCTAAAAAATGTCATCATCGAAGTCCTGGAGGGTACCGAGACAAATGCAGATCGTGGACGAGCGCGAGACGCCTTGGACACAATGTAGAAGCACGCCCACCGACATCGGTGGCCTTATGGTTAGATTCAATGGTCGGACCAAATTCTTGCGTAATTTCCACATCCACATTGTCCTTAATTGCGACATCGAGGTACTCCACGTGATCAAACTTGTTTCGATGGTCCGTGATCGCCCCCATATTGACCACATGTGTGATATGCAAATGATCGATAACATGCGCTGAATTAGCTTGCCAAAAGTTGCCCAGATAAAGAAATCCGTCCAATTCGTGATAGGCTACGGGCACGAGCTGTGGAAAACAGACATTCAACCCTTGGACGATTTCTTTTCGTCTCGTGGGCGGAATGGACGTGTTGAACGAACTGCTGACGCAATCTTTGGCTACCAAACGTAAAATCAAGAGCACGAGCTCGACGTGGTCACTGGAACCGCTCTGCCACACATGCAACACGTCGGGAAGAAGCTCGGGGTAGCGTTTCGGAAACTGTTGCTTGGCAAGTTGCGCCAGGAGCGCAACTTTCTTTTCGTGCACAAATACAGGCTCGTCTGCGGTTTGTCGTGCGCGTAAGAGCAGGTCCAGGAGCTCCAGACGCATCGTCTGCTGCGCTTCACACAACAGCGCGTCCCATTGCGTCAGCAAGTGATGCTCCAGCAAATGGAGCGCAACTTGCTCCATGTCCAATCCGACGCATTGATAGTCCGATTTTTGATAGCGCTTGTCGATGCTTTGCCCCATCCGTGGAATTCAAATTTCACGCCAAACGTCCTTACACTTCTCGTG
Source organism: Peronosclerospora sorghi (assembly GCA_026184515.1). Lineage (NCBI taxonomy): Eukaryota > Oomycota > Peronosporomycetes > Peronosporales > Peronosporaceae > Peronosclerospora > Peronosclerospora sorghi. The sequence goes on along the minus strand of CM047580.1, from coordinate 36,701,338 downwards.
CCACGCGCTTCGACGCCATCTCCGTCCGTTGCGGGATCACCAGAAACCATCTCGATTCCACTTTCTTCCTTATGAACTTCCTCGATCTAGTCAGACGCAGGAGGTACGAACGGAGCCGGAGGGAAACGGACGAAAACACGCACGTGCACCACTCCTCCGTTGTTCCATGCGCCATAAACTTCTGCATACGTCCCTCGACACAGTTCCGTCACTCGTTTTTCACGTCCGATGGAAACCACCTCGTCCCACGGCTCGAGACGCCCATTTATTTCAACAGCAAGCACACGAACTTCTCTCCTTTTCTCCATCCAACAAGGGGAAAAACACAAAGTCACGTTCGCGTCTTCAAGCGCTTTTATCCTTTTTGATGACATTCGTGCCCATCTCCGTGGTCCACGCTTCCACGACTTGGTCGAAAATGACCACCCCAGCGTCTTGCCCAGCCACTCGCGCGTTTAAAACGCCGCTTCGGAAGTTTGGTTTTCTACAGGGCCGCGCCAATGGTTCGTCACGGCAGGACCATCGATCGATCTGGACACGTTGCAACGTGTTCATTTTCACACACAGCTCGTTGGTATCGGCTTCCGTTAAGTCATGGCGCGCTTAGTGGACCACGACACGATGTGTCCACGCGCGAATCTCCTAGCCACACGTGCCGTTCTTCGTGTGGAGAATCGTTGGAAGATCACTCTCTTCCGAATTGCAGCGCTGTTGTATTCATGGCACCTGCTTCACGCATCAGGATCAACCACATGTTTCTTCGAACCAAAGATGGATGCTTCATTGATCATGATACCCATCATGATAAGAGCGGACGAGACAGCCAACGCCATGGCAGAGAACTGAAGCATGGTGGGGTAATCTTCATGCCAAGACACGCACACACAGCTAGGATGGATTGCACAGCCTTCAAGACATTCATGGCACGAGTAAACGCATGATCAGTGCCTCGGGAAGCTCCAACGAGCGCACTAAAGACACCCACACTAGCAAAGGTGAGCGTCACACGTGCTGCAGCTGACACGTTTCCAATGCTTGCCATGCCCAATCACCATTTTGAGCACGGCACCTTGAAGAACACTCGACAGGGAACATGAGCCGACACTGCGCTGCCCATTCGTCGTCGTTGGGATGGTGGTACCCGGACGGGCACTTGCTCTTCTTACTCAACTCCGCGTTCTATTTGTAGCAAGCAGTGACTGGAGCCGCTTCGAGTGTCCCGACCCAGTTTCGAATAGTTGTATTTTATGGGTAAATATCGGGAGTTCTCTTGTCCCTGAGCGCCATGACACCCATGACGAATAGATCCTGCACTCGAGAACGAGTATATATCGCTTCTAAACAGAGGAGATACCATGATGGTCCGCACGGCCATAGCATCCACCGATCACGTAGCCTTGGGGCGGCTTCAACGTAGCGACGGTCGAGGTCACTTTACCCGCAGCGACATCTACTTTCCGCTCAAAAGGGTAATTTGACGTAAGCGATCCATGTCGTGCCCTTTTGTTCGCCCCAATGCACATCGACTGTCTTCATTGCCTCATCTATCTGTGGCTCACGGCGCCGATTCCTCAAAACCATTGAAAATCTCCTTGGCTTCCATGGACGCACGGGCGTCGTCGTCGTTCACATGCGGCGACTGGAGCACTGTAAACGGCAGCTCGTCGTCCCAATTTGTCTCGACGTGTTCGTACACGCTATGCATGGATGAACGACTCGACGCGTGCGAGCATCGACGTCCAGCTTTGAGGTCGCACGGGGCCATCCTTTGTGTCGTGCGGCTCGACGCCGCGTCCTTCGCGCGCGGTGTTAACGGAAACACTTTTGGTGCGTGGAAGACCGTATTGCACTTCTTGGTTTCCTTGTGGCGCAGCAGCAGCTGATTTAAGAGCAAATACATCTGCATCATTCGTTCATCTGGTTGATCGATTGGTTCATTCAGTTTTCCGCTGATCGTGACCTTGAGCAAGTTCATGATCGAATCGATCCATAAGAAATTCTTCAGTTCCTTCATATAAAACGTCCTTGCCAGATCAGATTCTGATGGCGCCTTGCATGATCGACTTTCGTCGCTCTCCTACCCAAGCGCCTTCACCAACGCCTTCTGTCGGTCCGGGAAAGGAAATGCTGAACATCAGGACCCGGTGCTCCCCAGGTCCTGATGTTCAGCATTTCCTTTCTTCTTCAGACATGACGACGTCGAACTGCCTTCCATCGTCACAACCACCTCCTGCTTTTCCATTTTGATCTTCGATTCTGCTTCTGCTTCCGTTTTCACGTCCGCATCAGCGCCATCTTGCGTAGAATCACGGTGATATCCCGCGTCGCCCAAAGATCCGGGCACGCGCACCATTGTGGTGGAGCGGCTGATCAAAGTTTGTGAAGCTTGATCAGGCGGTACCACGGCGCCCGGACTACCGACTAATGAAGGGTGTCTTCCGTTTGTCCTTGACTGCTTGTGTTTCTGCTCACCTTTTGTACCCGAAGGCTTGGGCGTGGGTCGCTCTCCAGGTGGCGGTGATGGCACACTGAAATTCTTTGTTGCAAGATTGAGTTAACTTGTGATGAAGCGACTGCTGCAATCAGGCTTGATCAGGCGCAATCAAGCTTGAATCAGGTGTGATCAGGTTTGATCAGCAGTGATCAGGCTTGATCAGGCTTTATCAGGTGCTAAAAGTCGTTGATCAGCAGTGATCAGTCTTGATCAGGCGCTAACAGTCGTTCATCAGCAGTGATCAGGCTTGATCAGGCTTGATCAGGCGCTACAAGTCGATGATCAGGACCGCCGGTCTTTGATCAGGGGATGATCAGATTCGGTGATAAATGTAGTCGATTTTTTACAAGTTGGCGCGATCGGTGAGTTGTTGATCACAGAGCGCAGTAGCAGATCGGTGTTCTTGTGGTGATCAGTGGAGGGGTACTTGATCAGGCAGCGGAAATCTTCACCACCCGATCACGGAGCCTCTGGGGTCTTAATCAGCTAACAGAATACCCTATCTAAATGTATTCTTAGCCTAGACCTACAAGTGGGGGGGGGGCGATCAGCTATGGGCTGATCGACAGTTTCCACTAAAAATCCGCCTAGAGTTCCCATGGGGCGCTTATAGCAGCCGAACTTCTAGGAGCCAAACGTGGACCAATTGGGGAAGATGTGAGAACACTTTCCCCCAAAAAAAACCTTTAAAAAATAACCGCTGACAAAGAGGGTGGAGTTGAGGGTGAGTTCCCCAGACCTTTACGTCTGCCGGTGGGCCAAAAAGTGCACTACGTGCTCCCGCCCGGGACGTAAAGGGTGCGTATGCAAAGTGAGGGAGGCGCGAACGCCTCCCCTTCGGTGATCTTATCGATCGGACGCAAAAGGAGAACTTTTTTATCACTTATATCCCTAGATCTACCATTCCCTAATTTCAGCCAATCAGAACCGTCCATTCCAGCGTCCTCCGCCGACCAGTCGACCTGATTTATTCGTTGTTCGTCGATGTTCGTCGGTGTTCGCTAGGTACCTGTACATAACCGTCCCTTCTCACGACGTCCCGTCTATGTCCCGTCCATGTCTGGCGACAGTTGTGCCGACTGTTGTACTTACTGTTGTGTCAACAGTCGTACCGGCTATTGTACCAACTATCGCACCAACTATCGTACCGACTAATATATCGCCTATTGTACCAACTATGATACTGTAACATGACTGATCCTGTTACAGGCTTACACTGTAATTGCGAGGAAGCGCGCAATACAATTAGGGCAGGGTTAGTTGATAACAACTAATCCTATAAAAAAAGTAAATATATGTGGAGAAGCGTGCCCAAAATTCGGCACACTTCTGGTCAAGTTTTGCCAAGGCATTTGGTCTAATTTTGGATTGGTTTAAACAAGGGGGCTTTTCAGCCTATCATACTCAAGAAGTGTCAAGAACGCAAGTTTTGGTGAGTCACCCGACCTTTGGTATTTTACATATTTTTGTGGGGGTTCATTTAGGGACTATAGGGTAGTAGTATTTTAGTTGTGGTTTTACCTTTTAGGACAGAGGTTATACCTTTAAGTAAGGAAATCTTTTAGCTTTCGGATAAGTGGCTGAAACCTCTTTAGGTCTTGGTTCACACCACAGCTAGGGGTCGCCGTTCTTCCCTTTTCGTACGCTAGTCACCTCCGCCCGCCGCGGAGTGTTTGGGGGCAGAGGGTCGAATTATCCCCTCTCGCCCATTATACCCGGTCCACACGCGCCGCACGCGCACTTTGGCCCACCGGAAGTCCCTCGACGGGAGTACGATTTGGCGATCTCAACAACTCAACTCAAGTACGTTTGGAACGTGCTATTCACTGGATTGGTCTTGGCGTGGAGATATCGTTTGTGGAATTTCACGAGCATATTGGGTCTTTACGCGGACATATTGGTTTGTTTTAATATTGGTTGGAAACTAGACTGGTTTTGGTCTTATTTCGTATTGGTCAGGGGCTAGACCGTAACGGTCTGTCTACCCTCTATTATTTCGTATTATTTCGTATTGGTCAGGGGCTAGACCGTAACGGTCTGTCTACCCTCTATTATTTCGTATTGGTCAGGTCTTGATCGTTTGGACGATCGACCTATTGGAAGTTATCTCTTGGATGTGTTTTTGGTCTGTTTGTGTCTGGGGTAAAGAGTTCCTCCCCAGAGATACCTACCAAGATCGGTCTTCTATATTCAAGACCGCTTCGATCCAATCTGCGATCCCGATCCACCGAGTGTGTAACTAGCCCATTCCATCGGGTACACAAGGTGAGATGGACACTAAACAATCGGAACAAGTGAGTTCTGATGACGACCGGTCGTCTGCTTGCAGCGGACGATCGGACCAGATCTCGAGTGGTGGTCCGCGGAGTACCCCCTCCGAAAGTTGGAAGGCTGGGCGCGATGGTGGTAGTCAGGTTATCGATGCTAATGTTTTCGATTTCGAACTTGACTCCACCACAATGGTGCGCGTGCCCGGATCACTTGGTGATCGTGTATATCACCGTGCTGATATTCCGTCAAAAATTGGATTCGAAGATTTGAATGATTTGAATATGGAGTCGTTCTGGAGAGGACGTAAGGAAAGGCTATCGCCTTACGTTCTCGTTGTTGATAAAGATGGCGATGTCCGATCTGGACTGGCGGAGGACCAGATCGGGATTAATAAGTTTTTTCCTCCCCAAAAGGCTCCCACCGGAGCCGATCGGGACTATAGCAGGTCTTGCTATAGTTCTGGAAAGGATCAGGACCAAGGTCCTGATCCTATGTGTATGAATGAAAAAATTGATGGAAAACTAAAAGATTAAAATTACTTGGAGGCTGGCTGGAACGATCCAGTCTACCTCCCTAAAGTCCCCAAGGTACCCAAGGTGCCCAGAAAATGGTTGGGAATGCCACCCGACGAAGACGACTTCGAAGAAAAGTAGAAGGTCGGGGATGAGGCACTCACCGAACAAGACCTGGACAAGATGTATTATGTTTTTGAATTGAAGCGATTTGTTCGCCAAAAGCAGGTCTTTCGGGTGTTGGACCTCCATATCCCCGACCGTCTTCTCGGTCCCACTACCGAGCCGATCAAGAGTGATCGACCATTACTGCTCGTCAAGAATTTGGTGGCGATGTTGGCGGAGGTTGGCATTAAAATGCAGAACCCCGACGATATCAATAAATTGTTTGAATTTGATGCTTGGAGACTGGAGGCGTCGATGTCGGACCTCCACGACCGTTTGGTGCCACTGGTGGGGGCGGTTCGCCGCCCAACTCCCACCACGGCAATGAAGGTCGAAGCCTCCACAGAGCTTGTTGACATTGGTTCCGATGATGAATCGATCTACCAGTCTCCACCGGCTTCTAACAGCTCATCAGAGTTGGAGACCGGTGTCGAGCGGATGACCATGGGGGTGGACCGTGCCCGGTCTGAACAAAAAAGGGCAATGCGGCAGCAAGGGGCTGCTTGCCAGTCGGGGCTCCAGCAAGCCCCACAGGCCTCAGTTCCGCAAAAGGAGGGTATCAACACGTTGCCAATAACGCCAGCCAACGTCCAAGCCATGTTTGAGACGATGATGCAACGTTTCATGGAAGAACGGGTTAGACCACCTATGCGCCCACATGTCCAAGACCGGTCTACCTGTCAAGGTGTCAATGTTTGCAAAGATGTGGATATGGAATCGGTAACATCTATGTATAAGCCTATTAGAAGTGATAAACCAACCGGCAAGGGAAGGCACAAGCCGCAACCGGTAAGACCGCGTAAACCAAGCAAGACAAGTGACTGTGATATGGAATCGGTCGGCGGATTTGACGACCATGGTGGGTCAGATGGTACACGCGCAGACAAGGTGCGCAAGGCTAACCTAGCCTCCACTACTTCCTACGACTTTGGATCTGCTGCGATTCCGCGCATCCGTATGGCCGCGACGACCGACCTCAAGGACTTCACCGGCAAGGATGCTGATGAAGACCAGGCCCGGTCTTGGTTCAGTCGGGTCAAGTCTGCGATCCTGCGAGACCAGACCCCAAAAAGCGAACGTTGTTTAATCTTCCGGGATTTGTTAAAAGGACCGGCTGCGAACTGGATTCAACAGTTGGGTCGGGGCGTCCGGTCTGACTGGGACCTGTTATGTGCGGAGTTTGAAGGTCAATATTGTAACTCCGGATTTTCAAGCGCCCGTAAGTACCACCATCTGCAGAAGCGGGCCGACGAAACACCGATCGAGTATTTGCATCGGTTGGACGTGGCTGCACTTCGCGCCGGCATAACAATCAAAGAGAATAACCCGCCGAACGGTGCCGCCTTAGAACATGTGGGTCACTATACTAGTACCCTTGACGATCAAGAACTGGCGAACCAGCTTACTCTACTGCGTCTTAAGGATGCGGGCGAAGTCGAACAGACCCTGCGGACGTTACAACAGTCGCGTAGTATGAGATAGAAGACCGCTGGTGGAGCAAGTCGCTATCGTCCCAAGACCCAGACTGATCCGGTCAAGAGACCTTGGACCAGACCGACCCGAGCGGTCAAGGCGATCGTAGCCGAGGACAGCACGGGATCGGAAGGGGAAAGTGGAAGTCCATCCATCCAGGAGTCATCGGGTGAAGACCAGTATCGTTACGTCTATGTTGCGGGACCTGCCCCGAAGACCAAGTCGAAGTCCGACCAGGTGGACCGGAAGGGAAGGAACGGAAGCAAGTCCGATCCAGACCGACCTCGTCAGAAGTGCTCCCACTGTGGGTCGAGCAAACATGATGGTCCAAACTGCTGGAAGAAGATGGTGTGCAAGAAGTGCGAGAGACGCGTCCACCCGACGGACCACTGCCTTTTCGTATGCAAGTCATGTGGAGAGATCCACGAGGCCGGCCACTGCAAGATTGAAGAATTTTTTAACATGATGCACAAGTGGTACGTGCCGGACAAGCACGCGGGGATGCTGCTGCCGGACGCAGAAAAGATGTTAAACTAGAACGCTCGCCAGGTTGGAATCTGGATCGAGCCGAGCGTTCTACGGTTCATATCTATGCATATGTCGGCAAGGAGGATAAGACCGACAATACACGTTCTATTCCAAATTGCGTCGACCGAGACCATCCGGTCTACAGTCTGAAGACCGATGAGTACTCCCGGCTTAAGGTGGTTATGCAGTTGGACTTGCTGCCTGGAGAATCCCGTGGATACTGGAAGTATCACGCGCCTGATAAAGGGTTCAAGCAGGCGAAAGCCTGTGACAAGATTAATAACCAGAAAGCGACGATATTGTTCGACTCTGGAGCTGAAGTCTCGATAATCGACTCCGCCTTTGCTCGTAAGGTCGGATGTCGTATAGACGATACCCAGAGACAAGAATGCGTCGGGATTGGCGAAAACTCTTATATGACCGAAGGAAGAACGCGTGTGAAAATTACTTTGTCGGGATCGCTGGTCTACTTTTTCAGCACTTAGGTTGGCAAGTTGGCTGGTCAAAATGCTTTACTAGGAATGGATTTCATGGTCCCATCTGGTATTCACTTAGACCTGTCACATGGAGTGCTTACGCTCCCGAATGAGGTCCAGGTCCAGTTGGCTGGTCGAAGACCTCTGTATGGTTCGTATACCGATCTGGTCCGGTGGGACCAAGACCTCACTATCCCAGTCGGTCGGTCTGCCGATACACCGGTCGAGAAAGGTTTCCGTTCGAGGAAGTTATGGTTGACCAGGGGCGATCGGTGGGTCTCGACCTTCGTAAAGAGTTCTGGTCGACGTGATTTTGTCCGTGTTACCAATATCGGTGACAAGCCGCTGACAATGGACAATAACACTATTGTCGGCATGTGGTTAGCAGAAGGGAAGGTACCAAGGAAGATGGGGTTCGTCTCGATTGGGTCGAGGCGGTATGTCGAGTGGCAAAAGCTGGCGTACCAATCGACCACCGATCTTATCAGCGATGATGGGTCGGTGGAAGAGGATACCTCACCTTTAGTGGAAAGACCAAGTTATGTCACCCCAGAAAAGATGTTGGTCCGAAGAAAGGCGCCGCAGTCACCAGGAACGGTGGACCATCAAGTAGACGATCCGAGGCTAGTCAACGTGGTGTCAGCACAAGACCAGGAGACAGCGGAGCAAGAAACGGAAGAAGGGGAACATGAAGTTTCTAGGTCGGACCATGACGGTATTCCTAATCAGACCGATATCAGTGAAGGACAGCCCGTCGATCAAGACCAGGGGCGTTCAGCCGGTCCAGATGGTCTAGGTGATATCACCCCAGAAGATGAACAAGTCTGTATACATGAAGGCGGGGAACAGTACATTCAGGAGCTGGAAAGCCAAATGGCAGTCCTCCCTGAAGTGTCTGCCGACTCTACCGAAGTTACAATGGATGGTTTACAAGTGGGTGATCAAGACCTTAAACGTCCAGACCAGATCGAGCAGTTGAAGAATATCATATGGAAGAAAAAACATCTGCTGATCGGAAAGGGCTATGCCTTACCACCTGCAGCCCGTGGTGCGATTTGCGATATTGACGTTGGAGATGCCAAGCCCATTGCTCAGCGATGTCGACGCGTGGCGCCACAGTACCGGTAAAAGCTTTCTGATATTATCAAAGGACTGTTGGCTACCAAGATTATTAGACCGTCGAACTCTCCATGGGCCTCGCCGATCGTAATTGTTATCAAGAAGAACGGAGTCGACATTAGGTTGTGCATCGACTATCGGCTGGTAAATCGGTTGAATAAACTTATGGTGTACCCGATGCCGCTGATTAATGATTTGTTGGAAGACCTCGACAAGACCTTGTGGTATTGTTCGCTGGACATGGTAAGTGGATTTTGGGTGATCTCGATGACTGATCGAGCCCGTGAGATTTACGCATTTGTGAAACCGTTTGGTATTTTCGAGTGGAACCGTATGCCGTTCGGTCTGAAGAACGCACCCCAGATCTACCAAAGGTTGATAGACAACGCACTGAACGGCCACTTCAAAATCAAGACCGATCGGGACCCTGCCGAAAGTTATGATGTGTTTACAGAGGGTGAACCCGATCGGGAAAGAAGACCGTCCGTTCTAGGGAGGCGGTCGTACATCGACGACATTCGGATACCTGCCTCGTCATGGAACGATCTGTGCGAGAAGGTTGAACGATTGTTGGAGACATGCGACCGCTGGAACCTATCTATCAGCGCCATAAAAAGTTTTTGGGGTATGTCCAAGGTCGCCTATTTAGGTCATATGGTCTCGAACAATGGTCTAGAGGCTAATCCTAAGGACCTGGATTCGTTAAGCAACCTCCCGTTTCCCAAGTCTCTGAAGGCAATGCAGTCCTTTCTAGGAACTTTAAACTATTACAGCCGCTTCATCGAAGATTTTGCTATCTACGCGGCTGTGTTGTATGAGCTCCGGGAAGTGGACTACCATATGTTGCGCGAAGAAGACCAGGCAACTTTACATGGGGGCGCCGACTCTGGTCTTGCTGCAGATTGTCCGCAAGTGGAGGCCGAATACCATATGAAGCGTGCAAAGTTTGCTTTTGGTATGTTGAATGTTAAGATGGCGACGGCACCGATTTTGAAGCATTTCGATCCCGAAAAGGTCCCGACCATTATTGTATATGCTAGTCAGTGTGCCATTTCGGCCACTCTAGTACAAGATCATGATGGTGTGTACCATCCGGTCACGTTCACGAGCAGAACGCTGAAGCCAAATGAAGTGAACTATGGAATTGTCGAGAAAGAAGTTCTGGCGTTGCTACGAATTCTGGATGTGTGTTACAACCTGCTGGTCGGCCGACCTATTAAGGTCCTGTCAAGGCGGTCTACTTTGGCCTGGCTATTATCAGCCAATGGGGTGGACGGACGTCTAGGCAGATGGTCGGCGGTCTTGTCGCAGTGGACCCTCGAGGTCGTTAAGTGCACCAGGGGCGAGGAAGAGATATTGGGCACATTAGCTGCCAGTATCCCCCTCGGTCTGAAGTGGACGAGGCATTGATAGCGATTGCCCCGAGGAAGCAACCTCGGCAGTCAGTTTCGACACCGCCACCGACCGTCGACCATGATGAAGAGCTCTTGGTCTTAAGTTTTGACGGATCAGCAAGCGTGAAGAAGAAGGTCGGCGCCTATAGTGCCATATTGTGGAAGTTGCCACAATGGTCTATAGCTGCAGCCGCTGCCGATTTCACGACGGATATTACTGTTAACGAGGCGGAGTACCGAGGTCTACTTCTACGTCTGGACCTGCTTTCGTCGCAAGAGAAGGGGTGAGTCATCATATGTGGTGACTCCAACCTAGTGATCAGGCAGATTACCGGAGAGATCGACTGCAAGGCTCCACGGCTGAGGTCGTTAAATGATCGGGTAATGAAGGCATTGAAAGACCACCCCAACCACGAGCTGTTGCACGTGAAACGGGACTGGAACAGAAGCGCCGACTACCTCGCGACCAAGGCCATGCGAGACCAGACCGGGGCTACGATCACCGAGGAGGCCGTTCTTGATGAATTGGTGAATATAAACAGGCTCCCCGAGGTGATCGGACCCAAGAACGCTCCGGACCAGGTGCATGTGATGGTCGAGACTTGACCGAAAGCTCGGAAATCCCACCAACCCTTCCCAAAGGAACGGTTGAGTGAATCTGTTCTGCAACGACTAAGGGCAGAACGGATCCTCAAGGCGCAGGACGAAGAAGAATGGATTGTGAATTTGAAGACCTACCTGCGCGGTGAATTGTCTAAGTTGACGAATGGTCAAGCGAAAGAATGTGCCAAGATCGCAGACAGTTACGAAGTGGATGAGGATGGTTTACTATATTACTGCCGCGATGCCGACCAAGACAGTGCAGACCGGGACCGATTGGCGAAATTGGTGATACCTGAGTTGCTGCAGCCAGATGTCCTCCATAACTACCATGTGAGTCTAGAAGGGGGACATCAGGGAATAGGCAGAACGTATCACAAGATCAGGTCCCACTTTCACTGGAGAGGTCTTTTCCGAAGTGTACAGAAATATGTGGGTTGTTGTACGGATTGCGAGACCAGAAAGGGTAGACCGGTAATCAAGGGGCGATCGCCCGGAAATATCGAAGCTACCTACCCTTTCCAGGTCATAGAGATGGACCATATACCGTCGCTGCCTAAATCGACATATGGCAATACTGAGTTGTTGATCTGGGTAGACCTGTTCACCGGTCTAGTTATTGCGAAGGCAAGTGCGTCCCGGTCTGCCGAGCAGATCGCCAAAAGTTACGAAGAATGCGTGTTCCGAAGGTTCGGCGCCAGCGAGGTCATCAGACACGACCGAGAACCCGGTTTCATGGCCGAGGTGTTCCGTTGGTTTAACAATATGCTGGGCCAGAAACAGAGCGCGACGATGGCATATCGTCCGAAAGCGAATGGATAGGCAGAACGTATGGTACAAACTATTACAAGAGCAATCAAGATGTACGTTGCCGATCCAGACCAGCGCGATTGGGACGAATACGCAGAAAGGCTGGTGTTTGCACTCAACTCGTCGACCGATCGGGTCCGAGGAGAAACGCCTTTTTATCTTGCGTATGGATGGGACCCCCGGTCCACTCTTGAAGCCGCGATACCTATTGGCTGCACTCGGACCCGCGATCGTGATGCTCGACGTTGGCGCATTCAGGTCCAGAAACATTACCAGCATGCAAGAGAAATTGTCAACGAAAAGTTACGTCAAGCTACACAAGACCGGGCAGACCGGAACAACGACCAGGTCCAACCCCACAATATAGAACCAGGGGCGAGGGTATGGTTGTATCTAGACCGAGTGAAGGAGGGCTATGCGAAGAAGCTGGATCACATGTGTCACGGTCCTTTCCGTGTTGCCGAGCTGATTGGTGAACACGCTGCCCGTCTAGTAACAACCGGCACGGACTACAAGGTCTTCCCGATCGTACATGTGTCCAAGTTAAAACTGGTCCGAGAATTTCCTGATCGTCCCAAAATGCCCTGTCTAGTAGACGAGGCAGAACGGTTTGATTTCGATGAAGCATTACTGCCGGAGGACAGTTGGGAACGAACGCTGGAGAAGGACGAATTTGAAGTGGAAAAGGTCTTAGATGTCCGATCGGTAAATAAGACCAGGTTCGGCCGGACCCACCGAGAATATCTGGTCCGATGGAAGGACCATGATGAAACAACTTGGATCGATGAGTCCGACCTGAACTGTGGAGCACTACTACGAGAATTCGAACGGGACCGAGTCAGTCGGAACCGTTTCGCAGTTATGCAGACCCATGAAGACCAAGACCAAGACATGCAGTAGCATCGGTCTTCCCGACCGACGTGAAGAGGTGGAAGGTCTTGTGCCTCGTGTATTGTGTATTGTGAATATGTGACGAATTAGAATAGTGGAGTGACGAACGTGGATTGTTTTTTCGCGATGTAAGTGGAACGGTTGGTGATAACGTGTCTAGTGCAACTCTGGAGAAAGTGGTGGAATTAGCTCAAGTGATTTGATGACCGAACATGTGAAAAAGAACGATGATATATATTAAGTGTTATATGGTCGACTACTTACGACCTCACTCGCCATCACCCCACAGACGGCCGACAGTCAACGACGGATGCTTTTCAACTTGGTCCTGGTACTGGTTACGTCAAGGTTCTTGTTGGTCTAGTTGGACCAAAGCATCCTTGAGGTCCAAGACCGGTGTAGTGCACCCAAGACCGGGGTACCATGTGCCACCGTCAGCCAGCAGCCGGGTTCTCTCGACGCGACGTCGCGGTATATGAAGTACAACTGGATATAAGAACACATAGAGGTCGCACTCGTGGTCCAGCATCCCGTCCAAAACATATTGGCACAGGGACTGCCAGGCCTCACCCGCTCTGATACAACGCCGCTTGTGCTTGTTCTGGATGGTCGCCAAGCCAGGGTCTTGCCGAACACGTTCCGGGGGAAGCACCAGATAGTGGTATGCCTCACTGATGGCTTGAGCGTGAGTCTTGTTAAAATATTTCACCCGACTCATGAAAGCATTGGCCCACGGAGTTGAGTGGAAGATGAACCCCAGCTTGGGACGCTCGAAAATCTTCCACGGCTCGTCAGCGTACAAGCAGGAGATCTGTGCCGACGTGATCAAGTCCGGCCGCCATTCCGACGCGGCAGGAACTTTCTTCGCCGGCGGGAAAAGCCAATGGTCTGGACGAGAGAAAGACCGGGCCAGGAGCTGCTTGGTCAGGGTGGACCGGCGTAAACAACCGATCTGCCCTGGCGACCACGGCAAAGTATCATCACGCGTTCGTGGAGGAAGGGAAGGACTGTCAGTTGCCACGTTGGCCAACAAAGCAGCTTTGTGGAGCTTGGACGTCCCAGGCAAGACCGTAGGTGCTGAATTTGTCGACGCATGAGGTGGTGAAAAGCCACCATGCGGACTGGTCTTCTTGGTCTGCTCCGAAGTCGATACAACTTGAACAAAACTTTCATGTGGACTTGTTCGCGACTTGGTTGGGATGGGGACAGCAAACTCCGAACCACCGGAGTCTTCGCCGGAGTCATCTCAGGACGAGACCTCTGAATACTTTGCACGGTCAGCACCGGCGGTCGAGGGAGCTTGATTTTTGGAGATGTTACTGTCCTCATCCTCGTCCAAGCTTGGGCTCACGAGGGGCGCCTGTATCTTGGCTCGCTTATGGGGCACCGCACGCTTCCCTTCGAGTTCAGGGTCGCGCGCTATGCCCCGCTCCCTCGAGCTACCCGGCGTGTCCGCGCGCTTCTTTGATTTGTGTGGAGTTTCGGGCTGGAGAATTTCGGCCAATGAACGGCCTTGGTATTGGTCCCGGTGTAGGTCCACCAAGGCGGCCGACGCAGACCGGTCTACGCTGGAGGCAGCAACCGGATGCCGACGAGGACGCAACAGGTCAACCAAGCGCTGATGACATTCTTTTAATACCGCCCGACGACCGTTCGCTGCCTGCGTCCAATCGTTCGACTTGCGTTCACAAGACCGGACCTCCTCGGTCTGGTCTTGAATCTAAATTCGGAGCTCGGTGAGAAGCCTCTCGAGATCGTCGCTTTGAACACTCAACGTGGTATGGTCCAGCAGGCCTTCCGCTTGCTGCTGTTGGACCAGCACAAGCTGCTCCCGGAGATGAAGCTGATGATCTTCCAAGCGGGTCAGCTTGTTGCGCGCGGTTATGAGCCCAGTCAAAACATGACGCAGCTGGAGGTCATGCGTGTTCGACTGCCGATCGGCGGCAAGCAGGGCATTGATCGCCTTGCTGAATGCCAGGAGGTATACGGGCTGGAGGTTACGGGCAGAAGACAAACGAAGGTTAGAACAGGTCCAAGGTGAAGACCGGACATGCATGTTTATGTTGTGTCGCCTGTTGAGCAATCTGCTCCTGGAGACGTGCGATCTCTTCAAGTGCGTCTTGCAACTGCGCGTCGGTCCCGGTCTGATGCCCTGACGATGTCTAAGGTGCAGTAGAACGATGGGGGCTGCCAGACCGGACCGACCGGACGGACGAAGTGACATGCGATGACGTGGTATGCGAGGTGCCTACAAGAACGGTCGTTAAGGAAATACAAGAAGGTCAAGTCCAGCAGTGCAAGTACCTGGAAGGGATGAAGAAGATGGTTGCTACATGTCGGAAAAGTCTGAATGACCAAGGTTCAACTGAATTTGATGGACAAGGTCAGACCGTTGTCGTTGTGCGACACGGTCTGACTCAGGGGCGGCTGTGGAGAAGCGTGCCCAAAATTTGGCACACTTCTGGTCAAGTTTCGTCAAGGCATTTGGTCTAATTTCGGATTGGTTTAAACAAGGGGGGATTTTCAGCCTATCAGACTCAAGAAGTGTCAAGAACGCAAGTTTTGGTGAGTCACCCGACCTTTGGTATTTTACATATTTTTGTGGGGGTTCATTTAGGGACTATAGGGTAGTAGTATTTTAGTTGTGGTTTTACCTTTTAGGACAGAGGTTATACCTTTAAGTAAGGAAATCTTTTAGCTTTCGGATAAGTGGCTGAAACCTCTTTAGGTCTTGGTTCACACCACAGCTAGGGGTCGCCGTTCTTCCCTTTTCGTACGCTAGTCACCTCCGCCCGCCGCGGAGTGTTTGGGGGCAGAGGGTCGAATTATCCCCTCTCGCCCATTATACCCGGTCCACACGCGCCGCACGCGCACTTTGGCCCACCGGAAGTCCCTCGACGGGAGTACGATTTGGCGATCTCAACACCTCAACTCAAGTACGTTTGGAACGTGCTATTCACTGGATTGGTCTTGGCGTGGAGATATCGTTTGTGGAGTTGCACGAGCATATTGGGTCTTTACGCGGACATATTGGTTTGTTTTAATATTGGTTGGAAACTAGACTGGTTTTGGTCTTATTTCGTATTGGTCAGGGGCTAGACCGTAACGTTCGGTCTACCCTCTATTATTTCGTATTGGTCAGGTCTTGATCGTTTGGACGATCGACCTATAGGAAGTTATCTCTTGGAAGTGTTTTTGGTCTGTTTGTGTCTGGGGTGAAGAGTTCCTCCCCAGAGATACCTACCCAGATCGGTCTTCTATATTCAAGACCGGTTCGATCCAATCTGCGATCCCGATCCACCGAGTGTGTAACTAGCCCATTCCATCGGGTACACAAGGTGAGATGGACACTAAACAATCGGACCAAGTGGGTTCTGATGACGACCGGTCGTCTGCTTGCAGCGGACGATCGGACCAGATCTCGAGTGGTGGTCCGCGGAGTACCCCCTCCGAAAGTCGGAAGGCTGGGCGCGATGGTGGTAGTCAGGTTATAGATGATAAAGTTTTCGATTTCGAACTTGACTCCACCACAATAGCACGTAGCGTTGCATGTACTTGCTCACAGCCTTTTCACTCTTGTCGGTGAGCAAGAACACGGTGAGATATCGGCTCCAGCCATCCATAATCACGAGAATCGCGACAAATCGTGAACCATTGTTCTGTGGCGGAAACATCAAATCAGCAAGCACAATAATGTTTGGAGCCATCACCTGGCAATCTAACTTTTGCTGAAGTCGTTTCTGTCTCTGTTTGCCAATATGGTAAGCATCACACGTCTTAAGCTGCCTGTTCGTGATCATCATGCCACGCAAGAGGCCACGGTCCGCCATGATCTTCAGATACTGAACATTCGTATGACCAGTCCGGTTGTGCCATTGCTCGAGTGTAGCTACACCATCCGCAGTCTTGTAATTAACGATTGCACGTGGTACACCTGGGTGTCGCGGGGCATCCGCTGGACGCTTTGCCTCAAACACCCAAATTCCTTCGCTAGTAACAGCAAAGATCACCTGCTCCACGTTCTTGTAAGCTCATGTCATCGTCCTGCGTATAATTCTCTTCCGTCGGATATTGAACAGACATAATGATTTCTTTATACGTCTTTTCAGACGATCCACTTCACCTTCCACGGTGAACACATTATTTTCTGCGCGGATATGGGTAATCGAGAGGCGTGTGTCATGTCTGACAAGCGTCCTTTTTAAATTCACGTAATCGATGACAAAACCGCCCTTCTCGAAGGCACCATACGAGAAAATATTTCGGGCTGCTCCTTCTACGTAAAAAACGTCCTTGATTTTCACGCGAGTTTCCGCGTTCCCATACACGAAGTGAATGTACATCGTGTCCTTCTTGGTGATAACAAAAGTTTTACCATCCACTTGATCGCACTGCCGCGCTACGTTCTTCACATCCGACAAACATGTAAGGTCCGGTGTCAAGTGCATACTTGCTCCACTGTCCAGGACCCATGTGTCTCGACCGCATGGCACATTGCGATCATTAGCGCGAAATCGTACCTTGGCGACTTCTTCTTCTTCGGGCGTTCCCTCTTGAAATGTACCTGCTGGCCACATGCGTAGCAGCCAGGATTTTTTACCGTCATGGTCTTTTTGGGCTTTTCCACAACCAAGTATATCGATCCAGAGCCGTGACTTTTCTGCCGCCGGCTGTTGTACTCAACAGCCAGCGCAAACTGGCAAATTTCTTCAGCTTGCTGAAGATGGTCCATTCGATGGTGGTTGTAACGCGACACAAGAACATGCGCCATCTCCGGCACAGCATGGTAGATTATGTTGTGCAGCACCATTGCATCGCAGTTCGTTCCAACTGCATCAGCCACTGCCGTGAGGTAAAGAAAATGATCAGGCCAGCTCCTTCCTGGTTCCTTGCGCGCACCTAAGAGTTTCATCGCTTCCGCATGCGTTATACGCACGCTGAAAGCTGCGTTCATCTTGTTCATAATATGCCATAGCGCTTGCTTTTCTCTCCACCAGGTTTCTGCCAACCGGTCGTAATATGCTTCTGCTGGGCCAGCCATATAATGGCCCAGCAGTTCGACCTTGATGTCTTCCGACCATCTAAACACGCAGCATTCTTCTGCAATGGTTATCTGACTGAGGAATTTCGTTCCCCAGGTCCAGAAACCAGACCCCAGCCCCTTGTAAGCTTCAGTTCCATCGAAAGCCCGAACCTGAAGTTTCTTATCCTTGGCAGTGGGTGGTCTTGGCATCATGTATGCTTGCACATGAATGTTCCCAGGAGCTACTTATGCCTGATGAACGTTCCCAGGGGCTACGTATACCTGCTGGTACTGATTCGCAGGTTGCTGCTGCACATAGGCGTTCGATGGTTGCACGTAGGCCTTACCAGGGTTAGGACCCCCTACCCTAGTGAAAACATCCTTCCCAGCTTCACTAATATTCCTGAAGCTCATTTTGCCGGTGCTCCCGGTGTTGCACCCATCCTTCTCCTCATCGCTTCCATCCAGGGGGGCCAATCTCATCTTGGTGTCTCCCTTCGACTTTGACGCCGCAGTTTTTGCGGGAGCCTCCTTGTTTAATGATGATTCCAATTCATTAAAGCGATTCATCATAAGTGCGAACAATCGCATCATGTCCTTCGGGTTGACATTCTGATTCGACGAGTCACTGCCCTTATTTGGGCTCATAACCTGTTTGTTGTATTCACGCATCCAAGCGTATGTACTTTATCGCGCGTGTTCCAAATGCCACGTACTGGCGTGCGAGATTCCAATATAGTTAGACAGCGTGAGAAAGTAGCGTAACAGCAAACAATAAACGTAACAAACGTAATTTATTATCCACAGTCCTTACGCAACTTAACGTGAAACAGCGACCCAAATCAACAACCACGTGATACGAGAAACCAAAACGTAAAGACAAATTCAACTGCCACTGCAGTTTACCAAGTCTACAAGCGTAAAAGCCACAAACCAAGCTACGCACTATACCGTACTTGTTTTCCACTCAATAATACACGAAAGTCAATAATCAAATTCAGAAGTGATTTATTATTGTTAAGTTTATACCTAAAACTAATAATATGCAAATACACAATATTTGTACCTAACCTAAAGTTAAGTACAAAACATCACCTTTTCACTGTACAGTCGCTGAAAGTCCAAAAAAAGGCGACGCGAGCTGCTGCGCAAAAAGCGCGCGCTTCTAACACTATTCATACTCAAACTCATCATCATCATCGTGAACAACATGTTTGTTGGTCGAGGAATTCTTCCTCCTCTTCTTCACAACGAAGTCTTCGACATGAATGGCTCCACGACGCAACGAGCGTGAGTTCTTCTTCTCTTTCTTCTTGTTGGACGAATGTTGCCGTTGTCGTTGTGGTATCGTGTTGTTTTCTTCATCCTCATCTGTAGCCGGTACGTATACGCACGGTGCGACTAGCACACAGATGAAGACTTTCTTTAAAGCGGTGTTCGCCGCTACTTAGCCGATACGCCCTTATTAAGGGCTTAGTAGGAGAGAGCTCTCCTACTCGGGGCCAAGATTCCCGGGTTAGTTTACTGTAGCCTTTGCTAGTGCCTTAACGGCAAGGCTCCCTTACTAAGGGTGTAGCTAAGGGGAGGGCTCCCCTTACGCTACGGCACTCACCACACGCACGACCGGTCGAGGTCGTGCGTCTGAAAGATAGAGTGAAATGTAAACTGAATATATTTAATATGTAATTAGCCTAAATTAATTTAAACTAATATAAACTATATGTAATACTAAGTAGAATATTCCTAATTCGTACCTAGCTAAAATGTAGTGTACACACCTGTGTACTGACACGTGGATGGCTGACACACCACCACACCAAGGGCCCACGCCCTGATTGGTTAAAATAACCAAAGGTTCGAAACCTTTCAACCCGGCCAATACTGACCTCAACCGTGGTGTACTCATGTACACCAACACTCAGTGTTACCCGAATGTAACCCCGTTACATCCTCCCCCATCAAGGCTATTGCTTACGCAATAAACAAAATTTTGTTGGAGAACTCCAACGCCATACCTCTGGATGTCCATTGTACACCCTCAGCGGTGCTATGGACGCAAACTATTCCGACAGCTCGGAAGTGGACGCCCTTGGGGAGCTCTCCCCAACGGCTGGCCATGTTGATAGCGCCGAACGGCGCTATCAGTCATCCAACCCATTCCCCACACGTGGGGAAAACGCACTAACTCGTTCGCCACCGTTACTCGCTAGGGGTGATACCTTCAGGTTCCCACAGGCAACCACCACCAATGAACCGTCCTTGGTTGAAGAGGCCCGACGTGCCGGACGGGCGCGGAAGAGACCTCGCGACCCTCAAAAGAGGGCTAAGAACGCGGTAAAGAGGGGTTTAGCCTCTTATACCCCTGGACCTGCGTCCATACTGCCGCGTGAAATTGCGCATCGGAACCAACTCCGGGCCCGGCTACTAACGCCCAAACATTATTCCGTTCAGTCCTACCGGACGCGCCTCGGGAAACAGGCACGCGGTGCCCTCGTGGATGTTCTCCGCGAGATTCCCCTTGTTTTCCTGAGGGACGAAAGCGTCGAAGACGCAGAACAGGCGTTCCGCGCCTGGGAGGAAAGGGAGAAACACCTCCCCAGTTTCGATGCGCTGTACAACAGCTTTTCCGAACACGACTTTCGGGTAGAGAGAGCGCTACGCTTGGACTATGCTCAGGCCAAAGCGCAAGGGCAATTGCCTGTCTCCTATTATACGCGCTCTGCTCTCGATGTGGTGCCGGAGAGCAATGCAAGCATCGAGGAGCGGCTTGCCTCTCTCGAGACTCTCATTGCGGAGCTTCAGGGTCGTATATCAACCCTGTCGGAGATGTTCCGACCTGTTGCGCCTTTCGGCTATCCGGTTTCTCACCCTCCTCCGAGAGGGGACCCGCCTCCGGGTTCTGGTATTGCTTTAAGCATACCCACATAAAAGGTTGGATGCGTACCCATCGCCTTCGGGATGTCTAAGGTGTACGACAAGCCCTTTCGGGATAACACCTTAAAGGGGCCCACAAACCTGGGGCGCAGTTTATTGCGCAACACATTTGAAACTGCATGTGTAGGAAGATTTTTAGCGTTTAATAAAACACTTTCTCCTACTTTGTATACCTTTTTGTTAGGCCGCCCCTTTCGGTCAGCTTGCTCCTTCTGCTTGTCTTCGCTTTCCGCCATGGCATCGCAGACTTGTCGTAAAACACTAAGGCGCGTCGATAAAAACTTATCGATGTGCTTTCGCACAGATACAGGGATGACATCGGGGAATCCTCCCCCCCCCAGGCCCTGGACCACACACACGTGGCGTTAACGGAACCTTCGGGTTCACCAATTCGTTCACGTAAAACGTGGTAAACCCCGTAGATGCATGTACCGAATTGTTGATAGCAAATTCAACCATCGGGAGCATCTCACTCCAACTCTTTGGAGAATCCGGACATAAACTCCGTAGAATATCCTCCACAACGCGATTAACGCGTTCCGTCTGACCGTACGGCTGCGGATGATCCGCAGTGTACATGAGGAGCTTGCTGTCTAGCACCTTAAACAACGCTCCCCAGAATTGTCCCGTAAAACGGGGATCCCGATCCGACACAACGGAATCGGGTAGACCATGCTGTCGAAAGACACGGTCTAGGAACACTTTTGCTGTTCCTTGTCCATCTATGGACTCTGGCACCGCCGCCAGGTGAGCCATCTTGCTCAAACGGTCTACAAAGACCAATATGCCAGTGTTCCCGGCCTTATCATTCGGAAAACCAAAGATAAAATCCATGCTAATGGATTTCCAACACTCCGTTGGAACCGATAAGCTTGCCAGAGGCGCAGCTGAACTTGCAGAGGGTTTAACCCTCTGACACGTCTCACAGGTGCGTATATACGCACCGACCCACTTATACATATTGGGCCACCAATACAAAGCGCTTAAAGCGCTGTAGGTCTTATCCCGACCTAAATGACCCCCGGTAGGGGCGTCATGTGCCTCAAAGAGGACTCTATACTTCAGTTCCTCATCATGAGGAACTACCACCCGCGAAGTGTCCTCCGCGCTCGTGCTATAAAATAGCAGACCGTCACAGTACCTGTAACGGTGTAAACGAGCTCTAGCTCGACTTGACAGGGCTGGCTCAGAGGAGCCAAGACCCTTTTCACCTAAAGCGCGGATAAGCGCCGTACATTATGGGTCTTTCTCATACGCCTGGCGTATGAGATCCACCACAGACGTGGTGACGAATGTCGCGTGAGTGAGCTCGTAATCGGGACGACGCGACAACGCGTCTGCAAGCACGTTTTGCTTGCCAGGTTTATACTTAACCTCAAAGTTGTACTCCGCAAAGAAGGAGAGGCAACGGGCCATCCGTTGCGAGAGATGAGGCGATTTTGTTGCTGCTGTCCGTAAGGACGCGTGGTCAGTATAAACCACGAACGGCTTTGAGCCGAGTAGGTGAACCCTAAATTTGACAAGAGCATACTTCATTGCAAGTAGCTCCTTGTCATGAACGGGATAATTCCGTTCCGCAGCTTTAAGCTGCCTCGACTCAAACGCTATTACGCGTTCCCTTCCTGCATCGTCTTCTTGTAACAAAGCACATCCGATTGCGAAATCGGAGGCGTCGCAGACGACACTAAATGGTTTCCCAGAGTCTGGGAGAGAAAGAACGGGAGCTTTTAACAATCTCTCCTTAACCGCTTCAAAAGCGTTTGGTGTTCAGTTTTCCAACACCAATCAACATCCTTCTTAAGAAGGTCGGTCAATGGCTTCGCCATTTCAGCGTAGTTCTCGCTGTACTTGTGGAGATAGTTGGCTAATCCAAGCCACTTCCGTAAATCTCTAAGATTTACAGGCGAAGGCCACTCCACAATGGCTTTCACCTTCGCGGGATCCGCCCGCACTCCATCCTCACCGATGAAGCATCCGAAGAAAGGAATTTCCTCAGCACCAAAGATACATTTGGGTGCGTTTGCATACAACTTATGCTCTCGCATACGTTCGAGCACCGCTCGAAGGTGTATCAGATGCGTCTGAACATCAGACGAGTCGCCTCCGCACGACTATGAACGAATATATCGTCGAAGTACGTCTGAGGGTACTTCCTATGAGGGCGGAAGAGTTGAGTCACAAGCGATTGAAAGTCGCTGGTGCATTTGAAAGACCTTGTGGCATAACAATCCACTCCCACAGCATGCTGCAAGGCGTGCTGACCGGTGTAAGCGGAATATCGGACGCTCGCATGAGCACCTGATAATACCCGTCCACCAAATCTAAGGCACTGTACACCGTACAGCCCACCATATTGTTCTGGAGGACATCCTTCCGAGGAATCGGAGTCTGCATGGGTACTGTAGCTGCATTCTGCTTGTTTACACATGCACAATGCGCCACTTTCCGTTCGGTTTACGAACACAAAAAGTGGGAGAAGAATGGGGAGACTTATTCTCCCGTACCATCCCTGCCTCTTCTTTCCCTTTGAAGAATGCGTCGATGACGTCGCATTGCTCCTTGGGGAGAGGCCACTGCCTAGTGACGCAGTATTTGGTTCCAGGAACCAAATCAATTTCATGTCGGACTCGCCGATCCGGTGGTAACCCCCCATCGGTGGGTTGTCACTAATGAAATCTCCAAATTCCTTTAAGGTAAGGGTCCTCAGGATCCGCGAGGATGTTGAGGCCTTTTCGGGCATTCAATGCCTGTTTGGTTTGCACCAAAACTGACTCGTCCATCGTGGATGAGGAGCTCAACTCCTCTTCCGGACGCAATACGACAACCTCGTCGATTTCATCTGCTTTCAAAGCAGTTTCAAATTCGTTGAAGGACATCTCCTCCAACGACAACAGTTCGCCTACCCCAGGCAACCGTTCCAGGCTTACGCCTTCTGTGACAATACATGTCACACTATTCAGCATCCTATAGGACTGCTGACTACTGGCCTCGGGACTCATCCCGACACCCAGATGGGGGAGTCAATTGCCCCATCTATTGGAAGCGCCACGCGCCTATCCACAGAGGTCTCTACCTCTACCACCGTTGACTCGCCGGTCTCACCTATATCGGCGTAGTCGGAATCATTTCCGACGTGCGAAAGAGACAAACTTCGGGTCTCTTTGCTTGGAAGCGCCTCGCGCTTAACCACAGGGGTCTCTACCCCTACCACTGGAGTCGTCTCAGAGGAATCAACCTCTGTCAATGGCGACTTGCCAGTCTCGCCTATAACGGCGTGGTTGGAATCATTTCGGACGTGTAAAAGAGACGAACTACGGGTCTCTTTGCTTGGAAAGCGCCTCGCGCTTAACCACAGTGGTCTCTACCCCTACCACTGGAGTTACCTCAGAGGAATCCACCTCTGCCACTGGTAACTCACCAGTCTCGCCATTCACGGCGTCTGGATTAACCGCCGAATCCCCCTCGTTAAGGAACTCTCCCTTACCCCATTTGGAATGATAATTTCAGACATCCCAATCTGTGGCATATCACGCCAGAATCGCTTTTGCG
The DNA here is from genome assembly GCA_026184515.1 of Peronosclerospora sorghi. NCBI lineage: Eukaryota > Oomycota > Peronosporomycetes > Peronosporales > Peronosporaceae > Peronosclerospora > Peronosclerospora sorghi. Next base: position 36,677,099 of record CM047580.1, on the reverse strand, counting down.
ATCGAGCAAAGGTGGGTTCATGACTTGCCAATTCTTCACCCGACCGCGGGTGCGTTGAGCCAATGGACTTAGACTTCATGTCTATCCATGGCTCGTGGCGTTCCATCCACTTCATGCCCAGAATGAGGTCATACCTCGAGTCCAAATCCAGGAATAGGCAACGTTATAAGCTGTCGAAGTCTGCAAACTTCAGCTTAAGGTCAATCGAGACCTTGGGTACAGTAACCTGTACACCCGTCGCAAGACGGATCGTGACAACGTCACGAGAATGTGCCTCTAGGGCCTCGTCATACAGCCGACTCTTCTCAATAAAAGCCCGTCTGACATAATTGTCAGACGCTCCAGAGTCTATCAATACTCTACAAGGCTTATCAAAGCCTTTCACGTCCGCAAGGACTACCAGCAAACCTGGCTGGTACACGAACTCGGTGCTAGGAAGCACCGCTTCCCTCGGGGCTTTGTGCTGTCGTCCCTACCCTGGGGCTTAACAGCACTGAGGGGTCCCCCAGTAGGGCGCCCCGCACCTACTTGGAGCCGTCGTTTCCCGACGGCTTGGACAAGGGCTTTTTCCCCACCCTTGGTCCCTTGTAGCGACTATCTCGCTGGGTTTTTTCGGACATCTGTTCCTCAGATGATCCATGCTCCCACACAGGAAGCATCTCAGCGGCTCATGCCGCTGCAGCATAGCTAAGAGCTCTGCCTCGAAGCTCTGTGAAAAAGAGTCAGAGTGACTCTTAGCAGGAGGTTTCTCCTCCGCTTCGACCTGACTCAGGTCCATGGGTTCGCGACCCACCTTAGAGGAACGGAAGTTCCTCTCGGCGTTGAACGCCATCTTGAACGACTACTCCAGGGATTGGGGTCGGCATCGGAACAATTCCGAACGTGCTGGCCCTTCTCGTGGCCTCCCATGAAGACGGGGATGGACACATCGTCCGAATACGCTTTCGCGTACATCCCTGCCAACAGGGTCTTAAGTTCCTGGATATAAATCTCCAGGTCCTTAGTGCCTTGACGGCACCTCAGGAGCGCCAGTTGATTCTGGAAAACCTGATCAGGCGTTGCGTACATGTCCATGACCTTCTGCTTAAGGACCTTCCATGTTGGGAAAACGTCCGTGACTGACTCCGAACACGTAAACGCCCATGTACGGGCTTTTCCCGTAAGATGGGTCAATGCATGTCCCACTTGCAAGTGATCAGCGGTCATATTCGCTGTGGCGAAGGCCGTTTCGACATCTCGCAACCACACGTAAAGGTTGTCACCCTTCTCTCCGGTGAACCCCTTTATCTTAAACGATAATGGAGGGCGCACCCCCGTGGAATGACCTCCACCGCAACTCGCCTCATGAGCGATGAGGGCATTCACCCTTGCCTTTACGGCCTCAAGGCCCTGCTCCACTAGGAGCTTCATGCCTTCGTCACCCATTAAGGGTAACAGCCTTTTAAAGGCTTCCTGCTGGACGAGGGTCAAACTATCCCAATCGTCCTGATTCATCCTTTGCAGAGGATGCCTAGTCTACCAACACAGGTGTTGGATTGACTACAAGTGCTACCAGATGTAGCCGGTGCGTATACGCACGGTGCGACTAGCACACAGAGGAAGACTTTCCTTAAAGCGGCGTTTGCCGCTACTTAGCGATACGCCCTTATTAAGGGCTTAGTAGGAGAGAGCTCTACTACTCGGGGCCAAGATTCCCGGGTTAGTTTACTGTAGCCTTTGCTAGTGCCTTAACGGAAAGGCTCCCTTACTAAGGGTGTAGCTAAGGGGAGGTCTCCCCTTACACTACGGCACTCACTACACGCACGACCGGTCGAGGTCGTGCGTCTGAAAGATATAGTGAAATGTAAACTGAATATATATAATATGTAATTAGCCTAAATTAATTTAAACTAATATAAATTATATGTAATACTAAGTAGAATATTCCTAATTCGTACCTAGCTAAAATGTAGTGTACACACCTGTGTACTGACACGTAGATGGCTGATACACCACCACAACAAGGGCCCACGCCCTGATTGGTTAAAATAACCAAAGGTTCGAAACCTTTCAACCCGGCCAATACTGACCTCAACCGTGGTGTACTCATGTACACCAACTCTCAGTGTTACCAGAATGCAACCCCGTTACATCATCCATCATCATCGTTGCTGCGATTCCAGATGAGGAGTGTTGTTATTGGTGATCATCTTCAGCGTCAACGTGGATTTTAACGGTGAAGATTTTCTTGCCATTGGTGATGGTGGTATATCATTACCACATCCCTCCTATAGAGCATCAGCTGTGATTGTTGTCGTTGTACCATTGTTTTCCTCCTCCGAGCCCCCATCTCCGTCATCTCTGGCGGCTGCAGTATCGAATGATGCCTCATCGTCGTCATCGTCATCCTCCAGCTGGTACGGGGATTGTTCTCCAGCGAAGAATGAGGGGTACTTTTTGATGATTTCCTGCAGGTGTGGCATGAGTTGCTCCTTGTGCCACTTGACGTTCAAGTCCTTAGCAAGACCACATCGAATCATGGCCTTCCTTGCGTGAGTGACCCCTTGATCGTCACTCTGACCATTAACTTTCCGCACAGATTCTGCAGAAAGCTCCATAAAAAAACTCTTGCCAGGATTCCTTAGCTTCCCGGATCAGACATCATCTCCGCGGACTTCGTTCTGCCATTGGTTGTTCTGGATGAACTCCATCTTCTTTTCGTCCCATCCCTGTTTCCAGGCATCCTTGATCTTGGAAATCACAAAAGAGTCTGCTGGTTGGCAGAGATCAGTGGCGTTAGGCAGAAGTTTACGAAGCTCAGAGTTGAGGTATGTAAGGGGCGTCCTGGCTTTCCTCAGTCTCGTTGTGTCCTCCACAGTTTTCAAAGAAGATAAATATCTATCTTCCGAACAAATCAGGACGAATGGCTCTTCTCTCTCGCAGCCACAGCGGGAAAACCGTCCTATACATCCAGACCTTTGGTCCAGACCGATAGCAGACCCCAGGGATGCCATCTCTGGGACTCCTCTGATGGGATAGCTCCTGTTATTATTCTCAAATATCATCATCGGAGGTTCGATCACAGCATCTCTTCCGCCTGTTATTCTCAACACCATAGTCATTCCTACTCATCCGGAGACGACGTTTGCGTATTTAACATCTTTGTCTCATGTAAATCCAAGTGGTCCGTCATCGTCCATGTTGATGATGAAGTGATTTTCGTCCATATTTTCAACCATTTCTTCATCCAAAGTTCCAATCTTAAACTCTCTCCGAACCTTGCCGAGATGGAAAGCAGCAGTATTCTCAATGAAGTCTTGATTTTCTTTGCTGACTTGAAATTGCCAGTTTGCTTGATCACAACGATATCAAACCGTTCCATGAAGCACTGCATCCACCGGTGAGTCACCATTTCCAGAATCTTCTTTCCAGTTCTTGGATCTAGAGTCCTATAGTTATAATCATCGCGAGTAGAATCTGTTATGATCTTATTTGCGATGATTATAAGTAATCCAGGGGACATCTTGATACCGGCCTTACGAAGTTTGTCAAACTCATCGAACAGTTCCTGGTGAAGCCATTCGACCCAGGCTTCTCGCTTCCTGCCACGACCAGCAGTTGCTTTAGCACGAATCTCCTCTTCCTTCCATGATAGGCGCGGCTTACAGAGTTAATCTCGCTTGTTGTGCCCAGATTCTCCAGGTACGTTTCGCGCATCTTATGTCGTAAAGCGTGTTATAATTGGGCCCAATAAGACCGTATAGTAAGGTCTTATAATAACGGGCCTTATTATAAGGCCTTACTATACGGCCTTACTATACGGCCTTATTATAGGGCCTTATTATAGGGCCTAATTTGGGGGGGCGATTACGGTCAAAATCGGTACGTAACCGTATAGGATTGTGGGTACACGGCGTATAGAGTTGGGTGTACAGCCGTGGTGCACATAGTCAGGACATAGACAGGGCATAGGAAGATGGGAAGATTACGTACAGGTACTCAGCGAAAACCGACGAACAGCGACGGACGACGGACAAATCAGGTCGACTGGTCGACGGAGGAGGTTGGAACGGGTAGTTCTGATTGGTGGATATAGGAAATTGGTATTTCTTAGGATTTAAGCAATAATAAAATTTCTTCTTTTGCGTTCAACCCCTTTGGACCCTACAGGGACGGCACCTTTGCGCCTCCCTTATTAGTATACACCTCTACGTCCGGGGCGGGAGCACTTTGTGCATTTTTGGTCCACCGGCAGACGTAGAGTGTTGAGAACTCACTCCGCAACTCCGCCCGCTGTGTCAGCGGTTCTTCAGTAAAGGTTTTTGGTTTTGAGAGTGTGATTGAGCAGTGCTCTCACCTCTCCACGTTTGGTTCGCGTTTGGCCCCTAGAGTTCGGCTGCTGTAAGCGCCCCACGGGAACTCTAGGTGGATTAAGCGAAATTTACCCCCCTCGTAGGTCTAGGCTAGGAATACAGATATGTGGATGTTCCTTTATCTGTTTAAAGACTCAGAGGCTCCGTGATCGGGCAGTGAAGACTTCCGCTGCCTGATCAAGTACCCCCTTCGCCGATCAGCACGTGATCGACACTCTGCAACTCGTGACCCGCGATCAACAACTTCGCAGATCGCACCAACTTGTATCTGAGCGACTTTTGGCACCTGATCAAGTCTGATCTCAGCTGATCAACTACTTTTGGTGCCTGGTCAAGCCTGATCAAGTCTGATCTCAGCTGATCAACTACTTTTGGTTCCTGATCAAGCCTGATCAAGTCTGATCTCAGCTGATCAACTACTTTTAGTGCCTAACAATCCTGATCAAGTCTGATCACAGCTGATCAACGACTTTCGGTGCCTGCCCAAGCCTGATCACTGCCGATCAAGATTATTCGCACCTTATTCGCGCTCGATTATACCGGATCACGCCTAATCAGCACCTCGATCGACTCATTACAAGTTTCCCAATCTTGCATCCGTGTTTACATCCCCGCCACCTGGAGAGCGACCCACGCATAAGCTGTCGGGTACATAAGGTGAGCAGAAACACAAGCAGTCGAGGACAACCGGAGGACCCCATTCGTTAGTCGGCAGTCCGGGCGCCGTGGTACCGCCTGATCAAGCGTCAAAAACTTTGATCAGCCGCTCCACCACAATGGTGCACGTGCCCGTATCTTTGGGCGACGCGGGATATCACCGCGATTCTACGCGTGATGGCGCTGAAGTGGAGGTGAAAACGGAAGCGGAAGCAAAAGTGAAGATAAAGGTGGAAAGGAGGAGGAGGTTATGACGATGGAAGGCAGTTCGCCGTCGTCATGACTGAAGAAGAAAGGAAATGCCGATCATCAGGACCTGGGGAGGAATCTTGATGAAATAAAGGAGTAGAAGCCTCAACCACCTCCCGAGGCTCCTTCGGGAGCTCATGCGTATCATAACGCAAGTTATGATCCGCCAAAAATATGTGTGTATAATGATCCGGATTGGGATCCGGTGGCGAAGTATTACAAGACCGACCAGCCGAAAGTGTTGATGAAGGCGACTGGGTCGGAGAGCGACGAAAGTCGATCAAGTACACCACCAACGGAAGACGATCTGGTGAGAACGTTTTACCGAAAGTTTTATAAAGGAAAACTGGAAGACTTCTTATTGACGAATTCGATCATTAGCCTACTTGGGGTCATGATCAACGGGAAGCTGAACGGACCAGTCGATCAGCCAGTTACGGATGGGAGGTACAAGCTCACGATCGTACTGAGGCTAAAACGCCTGATCAAGCAGGCAGGTCTGACGACAGGCGCCTACGATGCTGAAGAGTTGTTTGATCAGGATCCAGAAGATCTGTCAGAAGCTACCCAGAAGTTGTTTCATCTATTGCTACCTATCGTGGGTCAAACCACTAAGTTGGAACCCTCGCACTCTCCGTTGGAGATTAAGGCAGGTCCGTCAAACAACGCAGCAGAACACACGGGATCATCGTGCTACGAATCTGCCCCTTCCGAAGGCGATGAATTTGAAGCGGATTTGAGTAGTGCCGGAAGTATAGAGCTCAAGATCACCAGAATGACAGTTTTCCAGAATGATAAATCCAAGTTTTCGGCTATCAAGATGGAACCTCAATTAATCAGAGCAGAAGATGATCAAGTATCGCAAAGTCTACAGCTGCAGACATTCTTTGATAAGGCTATGGAGAAGTTTCTGGCTGAAGAAAGACGCAAGCTGACACCTGGAGTCGTCGGCGAAAAAACCGCCAGCTAAAGATTGGAAGAGCTGCGTCGATCAAGGACGTTGACATGGAATCTGTGCATTCACTGCGTCAGCAGCACTCGAAGCCAGAAAGATCGGCAACGGTCAAGGACGTTGACATGGAATCGGTATATTCGTTTCATGATCAACGATCCCAGAGCGAGTACATTGACCCAGATGAGCCGATCACACTACCACGAAGAGCCACCGTTGCGCTCGCACATACTGGGATGCCTGATCAACAGACGATCCTTAGGATTCGAATGTCTGCGATCAGTGATCTAAAGGAATTTTCGGGAAAGGAAGGGGATGAAGATCAAGCGCGGAATTAGATTAGTCTCCTCAAGTCATCATTTATGCGGGATCAAGCTTCTGATCCTGAAAAGTGTCTAATCCTAGGCGATCTACTAAATGGACCAGCGCGCAATTGTCATCGCCAGCTGAGTAGAAGCACTCGATCAAGTTGGAAAAATCTTGTGGATGAGTTTGAAGTTCAATATTGTGGAAGTGGACAATCGGCATCCCGCCAGTACTATTATACGAAGCTGTGGTCGGATGAAAGACCCATCGAATATCTGAATCGGTTGAATGTGGCGGGATTGCGAGCCAAGTTGCCGATCAGGGATGGATCGCCCACGACTTTACGTGAACATGTACAACATTTCTTGGATACATTGGCCAATCGCGAGCTCGCTGATCAACTGGCGCTTTTGCGGTTGGACGCCGCGGCAGACCTGGAAGAGACATTGCGGGCGTATGCACGTAATAGGTGGTACCAGCCAACAGCGGCCGTAGGTACCAGCAGATTCCGCCAGAGGTTCGGCGATGATCGGTCACCGGCCCCAGTGCGAAAGCCCAAAGCAGTACGCGCGATCAAGGTGTCGTCTGGAAGTGAAGAATCAAGTGCCGACGACAGTGAAAGCGATGGAGATCAGCGCCGTTACATGATTGCTACTATACGCGACCAACCGGGGGCGCTCGATCAGCCTGGCGAGTCCCGATCGGGTAATCGAAGTGATTCAAGTGCAGTCGATCAAGGGGCGGTGAAGAAATGCAGTCATTATGGGTTGATCAGCCACGATAATCTTCGTTGCTGGAATCGCCTGACCTGTCTCAAGTGTGGCAAGAAGGGACATCCGACCGATCATTGTTTATACGTCTGTCGAGCCTGCGGCGAAGTCCAAGTTGCGGGCAAGTGCCTGTGGAAGAGTTTTACAACCGCATCCGCCAGTGGTACAATCCCACCAAGCATGCTGGAATGCTGCCCAAGGAAGCTGAAGATTCGTTAAACTAGGACGCTCTCCAGATTGGAATCTGGTACGAGCGTTCTGGTTTGTGTATTTTTGCATATGTGGATAAGAAGAGGGCTGATCAAGCAGAAGAAAGAGATAATGATAAATTTGATCAGCCTGATTTACCACGCTTGGCTAATTTCTATATCGATGAGTTTTCTCTGTCCCCGGTGATCATGGAGGTTGATCTACTTCCAGGTGAATCGCGCGGATATTGGAAATACCACTCGCCAAAGAAATGGTTTAATTAAGCCAAAGTGAGTGGTAAAATCAATAACGAACGTGCCACGCTATTATTTGATTCTGGTGCTGAAGTGTCGATCATCGACTCAACCTTTGCTCGTAAGGTGAGTTGTCATATCGACACGAGTCAAACGCAAGAATGTGTCGGCATTGGAGAAAGTGCATACTTCACGGAAGGGCGCACTAAGATCAAGATTGCGTTAGAAGGTTCGTTGGTCTATTATTTACATGCATGGGTGGGCAGACTGGCTGGTCAAGATGCTATACTGGGTATGGATTTTATGATACCAGCTGGTGTTCGATTAGACATCGCCCACGGCGCGCTAAGTTTGCCTGATGAGGTGAACATCCCATTGGAGGGGCGCCGACGGCTGTATGGATCGAGTGGTAATTATATGAAACTCAATCAGTACGAACAGATCCCAGTAGGTCGATATGCCGAGGTTCGAATTTATGACCAGCGATCTCGAAAGTTGTGGATTACTCATGGAAAAGATTGGGTCCCCACTATCACTAGGGGCGTGGGCAATTGCGATACCTGCGTGTTACGAACGTAGTTGATCATCCGATCATCGTGCAAGATGAGACGATTTTAGACATCTGGATGAACAAATATGATGTGCCCTGTCGCCTTGGATTTGTTTCGATAGGGTCTAATCGTTACAAGGAGTGGCAAAATCTCGCGTATCAAGCGTCTACCGATTCCGTGAATGACGATCAAGAAAGTGTCGATCAAGGTCCCCTAGTCGAGAAGAGGGAGTATCCTACTCCTCGAACTATTTTAGTACGTCTTACGGACCCAATCGCCACATCTGTAGCATTGGTAACCGTAGGGCCGCAAAAGGTGCAAGAAGTGCAAGCGCGGTGCAATCAGGAGCCGGAGATGAAAGGTCCGACCCCGGAGCACGGAGATGAACAACCCACTGCAAGAGATACGTTTATTCAAGACACGCGCGTTCACCCTGTCTCAGCCGATCCTAGCGAAGTTGGTGTAATCCCTATCGATGATCAAGTTTGTTACCATGAAGGTGGAGATTTTTATGTGGAAGAACTGGAGAAGCAGCTTGCTACGTTGCCCGAAGTATCTGCAAGCACCGAAGAAGTAAGTAGGGACGATTTGATAGTCGGAGACCCCTTGGTCAACTCACCAGAAGAAATTATTTAGCTTCGCGATATAATTTGGGCGAAGAAACATCTGTTGATCGGAAAGGGGAACGCACTACCTCCTGCTGCACGTGGAGTTGTTTGCGATATCGATGTAGGCAATGCTCGCCCGATCGCCCAAAAAGTGTCGGAAGGTGGCTACACAATTTTGCGAGAAGTTATCGGCTTTGATCAAAGGGCTATTGGATACCAAGATCATTCAACCGTCTACGCTGGGCATCACCTATAGTGATCATTGTGAAAAAGAACGGGGTTGATATTCGTCTATGTATCGACTATCTCGCGGTGATTCAACTCACGCGCCTGATTGTATATCCAATGCCCCTAATCTCTGATCTACTCGAAGATTTGGATAAAGCGCTGTGGTTTTGCTCTTTGGATATGGCGAGCGGTTTTTGGGTCGTATCTATGACCGATCGAGCGCGTCAGATTTCGGCGTTTGTCACTCCGTTTGGATTGTTCGAATGGAATAGGATGCCTTTTGGCCTAAATAATGCTCCGAAAATCTACCAGCCGTTGATTGATAACGCATTATATGGGTATCTCAAGGTTAAGGACGGTGCTGACGAATCGGATGATGTATTCACGGTGGGAGAGCCCGACCAAATACCTGGCCCGTCTGTACTGCAGCGGCGATCATATATCGATGATATTTTGATCCAGGCACCTACCTGTACTACCCTGTGTGACAAGGTGCATCGTTTGTTGGAGAAGTGCGATCAATGGAATTTATCGATCAGCGTGATCAAATCGTACTGGGGGAGACGCGAAGTTCCCTATTTAGGGCATCATGTCTCTAGCCGAGGTTTGGAAACAAATCCAAAAAATTTGGATGATCTGATTGATTTGCCTTTCCCTGGCACCTTGCGGGCCACGCAATCGTTTTTGGGTAGTTTGAACTGCTACCGTCGGTTATCGAAGATTTTGCGATCTATGCCGCTGTGCTCTACGGATTAAGGGAAATGGATTATCAAGAGTTAAAAAGCCGATCGTTGAGCAAGGAGAATATGGATCAGGAAGGTGATCGATTAATCAGGGCAAAAGTAGCGTTCAGCATGCTGAAGGCGAAGATTGCGTCAGCTCCAAACCTGCGCCACTTTGATCAGAACAAAACGCCAGTGATCGTGGTTTACGCCAGCAAGTGGCCGTTATCCGCCGCGCTGGTACAAGAACATGATCAAGTGTATTACCCCGTGGCATTCGCCAGGTGAGCTGAACTACATCCCCGTCGAAAAGGAAGTTCTGGCGCTTCTACGGTTTTTGGATGTTTACTTCACGATGCTGGTCGGAAAGACGATCACTGTCTTGTTGCGTTTATCCACTCTGAGATTGTTAATAACATCCAACGGGTTGGATGGACGGCTGGGCAGATGGGCTGCGATCTTATTACAATGAGATCTCGAGATCAAGAAATGTGTACAGGGAGAAGAGGAGGTACTGGGGGCTTTAGCTGCAAGTATCACTCCTCGCACCGAAATCGATGAGGCACTGATTGCGAAGCAACCGCTGCAGATGATTGAAGTAACACCTCCTACGGTCGGAAAAGGCGAAGAACTCTACTTGATTAGTTTCGATGGATCTGCAAGTGTAAAGCGACGTGTAGGTGCGTTAGGCGCTATCGTATGGAAATTACCGGAATGGAAGATTATGACCGCGGTAGCCGATCATGCGCCTGATATCACGGTGAACGAAGCGGAATACCATGGATTGCTTTTAAGTTTGGACCTACTGTTGAGATATCCCAAAAGAAGAATGATCGTGTGTGAGATTCGAGTTTGGTAATCAGGCAAATGCGCGGTGAAATAGAGTGTAAAGCTCCGCGATTGCAAGTGTTGCAACAGCGTGCGTTTAACCTCCTTTGGGAATGGACCTATTATGTCATCTTAAAAGAGAGTGGAATAAGAGTGCAGATCATATCACCACTATGGCCATGCAGGGTGGAACAAGATTGATGACGAGAAACAGCTGGAGGAATTGGTAGATCTCAACAGATTGTCGGAAGTGATCACGTGGAATGAAGATCCCACTACCCCACAAGTGCTAGTGACGACACGAACACGTAACCTCCGTCAACCGCGACCGTCAACGTGGCCAGATATATCCATAGACGGGGTAAGTGCGGAACGTGTGAAAAAGGCACAGGACGAAGAGAAATGGATTCATGATATGCAAAGTTATCTGTATGGTGACGTCTCACGATTGAACGCAGACGAGGTTAAGGACTGCGCGAAAATTTCTGACAGCTACGATGTCGATGAACAAGGATTGCTGATCTACTGTGGAAACATGGCTAAAAGAAAAGCCAACGATGACAAAGATGATCAAGACGATCGGCACCTTTCGATTAAGCTGGTCTTACCCGAGACCCTACATGCAGATGTCCTCCACCACTATCATGTGAGCTTGGAAGGAGGACACCAAGGCATAGGGCGTACATATCAGAGGATCAGACGATACTTCCATTGGCGTGGTCTATTCCGAAGCGTACAAAGGTTTGCCGGACAATGCGTAGATTGAGAGACGGGGAAAGGCAAACCTACGATCAAGGGCATGTCGCCGGGGAAAATCGAGGCTACATACCCATTTCAAGTGATAGCCATGGATCATATCCCGTCACTACCCCGATCGACGGATGGACATACTGAACTGCTGATTTGGACGAATCTGTTCACGGGTATGGTGATCGCGAAATCTGGATCGTCTCGCACAGCGCAGAAAGTTGCCGAAAATTATGAAGAGTGTGTGTTTCGACGATTCGGGGCTAGTGAAGTGATCCGGCACGATCGTGACCCAGGTTTTATGTCGGAAGTATTTCGCGCGTTCAATAAAATCGTGGGACAACGTCAGAGTGCCACTATGGCATACCGTCCACAGGCGAATGATAAGGCGGAGAGGACGGTGCAGACGATCACGCGAGCAATCAAGATGTATGTAGCAGATGCCGTCCAGAAAGATTGGAGCTCGTATGCAGAGCGGCTGGTATTCGCGCTGAACTCGACCCCCGATCGCATTCGTGGTGAAACACCATTTTATTTGGCGTATGGGTGGGACCCACGATCTTCGTTGGAATCGACATTGCAACAGGGCGGAATTCGGCGTAAAGACCGGGATTCTCGCCGGTGGAGATATAAGCTCCAAAAGGACTATCGTTACGCCCGTGATCAAGTTAGCGCTCGATTACATCAAGCGATGGCTGAGCGAGCTGAAAAGCACAATGATCAAGTGACACCACACAAGATCGAAGCTGGATCAAGGGTCTGGTTATACCTTGATCGAGTGAAAGAAGGGTTCGCGAAGAAACTGGCGCACATGTGGCATGGGCCCTTCAGAGTCGATGAGGTAATCGGTAATCATGCGGCGAGACTGGTTACAGCTAGCACCGACTATCGTATGTTCCCAGTAGTGCATCTGTCCAAGTTGAAATTGGTCAAGGAATTTCCAGATCGCCCTACTACGGCACTAACAGCTGGGATAGAGGAGCGTTTCGACTTCGATGAAGCTTTGTTATCTGAAGACAGCTGGGAAAGGACGCTAGACCCAGATGAATTTGAAGTTGATCGTATCACCGATGTCCGATGAGGTCGAAAGAATAGATATGGAAGAACGTTACGCGAATATCAAGTTTACTGGAAAGGTTATGCTGAGCCGTCGTGGGTAGACGAGGCAGACTTGAACTGTGATGCTCTGATCAAGGACTTTGAGAGGAAAAAGATCAACAGATATCGGTTTGACGTGATGCAAGTGGATCAAGAGTCCAACTAATGCGTGATCGGCAGACTGGTCATGAATTACGATCGAAAAATCACCGATTGAAGAAGGATGATTGACGAAACTCACAGTTGATGAAGAAGTGATAAATGGCTTAAGGTGATGTGTTTACAATGGATACTGCGAGACAAGGTGATGGAGTAACGAAATATAAGACGACAGAATACCGGTTTATATCATTCATGGTCAGGTAAAGAAGCACAGTGGAAATTTCATGATCAAGATTGTTTATTGATTAAGGGCAGAACGATCAACTGATTAACTAGACCCAAAGAAATTGCGACGAATACAAGGGATTTTACGGCCAGGGTGGATTTCAGGGGAGGAACGATATTGAACCCGCCAAGGTTCAAAGGTATCAGCCTCCTTCAACGCGTCCAATAGGGTCCGGGGTGGCGGGCTCGAAAGGAACCTAGGTACCACGCCCCATCGTCGGCCGGGGCATACTTCAAAAGACGTTTTCGAGCACAATGGGTGATCGACGGGTCCAGGAAAATGTCGAGATCACATCTTCCGTCGATCATCCCCCGCAGGACGAAATCCACGACCCTCTTCCAGGTCACACCGGCACGACTTCTGCGTTGGCGGCGACTGTTATAGTAATTCCGGAAGAAGTCATCCGCCTCATGAAGGCCTTTCGCGATAGGGAGATAATGTGTCGACTCCCAAATTGCCAGCGCGTGGTGTTCAAGAAACGACCGGTACTTTGTCTCGAATTCGGCGAACCAGCCGACTGAGCGAAAAGAAAGGGGCGGCAACATGGTCATGAAAACGCCCCAAGGGCATTTCAAATACAGCAGCTCCACTTCCGGTTGGGTGATTAAATGACTTGACCATGAATCAGCCGGAGGGGCGTGTACGGCAGCCGGGAACAACCATCCTGCGGGGCGGGTTAAGTAGTCGAAGACCACTTGGGCCTTGACGTTACGCAGGTCAAACCCACCAAGCTGATCCGGAGTCCACGGCAGGATGTCGGCGTCACTGGAATCATCAGATACCGCGATCAACGTCCGGAAATCACCCGTACGCGGAAAAAGATACCCGGCAGTGACTTGATAAGGTAGATCCTCGCTCCCGAACTCGCTAATTGTAGGAGTGGAAGGAATAGAAGCTATCGGGCCAGGAAATCCGCCTTCGTCGTCCTGATCAGGACTTGGGGGATCATCGTCTTTCGTCTTCGCCTCCGAAATGGGAGAAAGGAGCGTGGCCGCTTCAACCGAGAGGAGGATCGAGAACGCCGAGTACGCCTTTTAGGCGAAGGGGCGGCGCGGCTGATAGAGCCGTCAGGAGAGGCGGTAAGGCCAGCTGGCGGTGTAGCTTGATCAGAACCCGCAGAAGGGGTGCGGATATCTGGTGCGCTCTGAATCTGCAACGAAATACCAGCCAACTGAGACTGAAGGTTCGAGTGAAACGAGCGCAACTGTGTGACTTGGCCCTTAACATCCTGCACTTGTGGCGCAACGTGTCACGTTCTACGGAAACTTGATCGAAGAGGCATTGGACGGCGGAATGTTTGTTCTCCAGCTGAGAATATGCGGCGTGCAGATCGTCCAGCTCAGTTGGAGGTCAGACACTCCCTTGACCCGATCAGATAGTTCCTGCTTCTGGGACATGATGGCACTATACCCGTCCATCTTCAGGCAATTGGATTTGTTTTTCTTTCGAAGGCGATTATACTGGTGTTTGCGCCTATCAACCTCGGCGGTGAGCCTGAGCACCTGTTCAAACAAGCGCTGACTCCCAGAAGCAGCCCGATCGAGTTCTTCTTGTAGCTTGGCTAGGCGCTGTTGAAGTCGATCCAGCTCCCGTGTTTGATCAGCGATGGTGTACTCATGCACCGATCGCAGATACCTATCACGGGAATGACGGCCTTCCAGATCCCGGATCTGTGCGCGTTGATCAACCATGAGTTTTTCTTGATCGGTCATAGCCCTTTCAGTGGTCTTCAACTTGTTCTGGAGATCATTGACTGTGGTGTCGACGAAATCACGCAATGGCTTGAGCTGTTCGAAGGCGTCCCGCTTGATCGCGACATCTCGCTCCACCACGGCGCGATTGGAACGAGCGAGCTGCTGCCGAAGCATCGTGACAGTGTCTTCACTCATCGCGAGCGAGTCAGATAACGTGGCGATCTGATCATCACGCGCGTGTAGAGCCTCTTGCAAAACTGTAAGCCCGATTGATAGCAGCGATCTCCTGATCAGCTGCGGCCCGATACAGGGCAGGAGTGTCGGTGTTGTTTGACGGGGTTCTGTCCGTTAGCGCTTGCATGATGGAAATGCAGGAATGCCTGATCGAGACAGATTGATCGCAGATGACACGGTTGGTGAAGGGCGAACGTTGGGTCGCGAGGGACGTACCGCTAACGGTAACAGCCTGACAGAACGGGACTTGATCTGCGGGAGAAGGGGCAGGCAGATTGATGGGTGATTATCATCTGGCCGATGACGTCATGGTGGACAATCCGACCAACGGTAACATGATCCACGATATCAAACGGCATGATCGACCCTCGCCCCAACCGATGTACGGCTGGGACGAGGATCAGGGGCGGCTGTCGCAAAGCGTGTTATAATTGGGCCCAATAACGGGCCTTATTATAAGGCCTTACTATAGGGCCTTATTATAGGGCCTAATTTGGGGGGGGGGGGGCGATTACGGTCAAAATCGGTACGTAATCGTATAGGATTGTGGGTACACGGCGTATAGAGTTGGGTGTACAGCCGTGGTGCACATAGTCAGGACATAGACAGGGCATAGGAAGATGGGAAGATTACGTACAGGTACTCAGCGAACACCGACGAACAGCGACGGACGACGGACAAATCAGGTCGACTGGTCGACGGAGGACGTTGGAACGGGTAGTTCTGATTGGTGGATATTAGGAAATTGGTATTTCTTAGGATTTAAGCAATAATAAGAGTTCTCCTTTTACGTTCAACCCCTTCGGACCCTATAAGGACGGCACCTTTGCGCCTCCCTTATTAGTATACACCTCTACGTCCCGGGCGGGAGCACTTTGTGCATTTTTGGCCCACCGGCAGACGTAGAGTGTTGAGAACTCACTCCGCAACTCCGCCCGCTGTGTCAGCGGTTCTTTAGTAAAGTTTTTTGGTTTTGAGAGTGTGATTGAGCAGTGATCTCACCTCTCCACGTTTGGTTTTCGTTTGGCCCCTAGAGTTCGGCTGCTGTAAGCGCCCCACGGGAACTCTAGGTGGATTAAGCGAAATTTACCCCCCTCGTAGGTCTAGGCTAGGAATACAGATATGTGGATGTTCCTTTATCTGTTTAAAGACTCAGAGGTTCCGTGATCGGGCAGTGAAGACTTCCGCTGCCTGATCAAGTACCCCCTTCGCCGATCAGCACCTGATCGACACTCTGCAACTCGTGACCCGCGATCAACAACTCGCAGATCGCACCAACTTGTATCTGAGCGACTTTTGGCACCTGATCAAGTCTGATCTCAGCTGATCAACTACTTTTGGTGCCTGATCAAGTCGGATATCAGCTGTTCAACTACTTTTAGTGCCTGACAAGCCTGATCAAGTCTGATCACAGCTGATCAACGACTTTCGGTGCCTGCCAAATCCTGATCACTGCCGATCAAGCTTGTTCGCACCAGATTCGAGCTTGATTGTACTTGATCAAGCCTGATCAGCACCTCGATCGACTCATTACAAGTTCCCCAATCTTTCATCAAGGAATTTCCGTGTTTACATCCCCGACACCTGGAGAGCGACCCACGCCTAAGCCGTCGGGTACACAAGGTGAGCAGAAACACAAGCAGTCAAGGACAACCGGAGGACCCCCTTCGTTAGTCAGCAGTCCGGGCGCCGTGGTACCGCCTGATCAAGCGTCAAAAACTTTGATCAGCCGCTCCACCACACTTACACCAGTTCATGGCCTTTTGCAAGTTCGCTTTTGAGTTTCCTCGAAAGCACAGCGGGAATTGGTTGACTGTTCTTGTAGGCAGTCTATCCAAACCGTTCTGCTTTTCATCTTCTATCATCCACAGCATGACCTTCTTTCGAGAATCCTTCGTCACGACATGCTGTAGAGACCGTTTACTTAATGAAGACGACGACGCACCTCCTTCTCTAGGAGGAGCAGTAGGTGGTGGTGGTGGTGATGGTGGAGCAGTTTCACCTCGTCGTTGATCCTGCTGATGCTGTTGACGGAAAAAGTCGTTCAGTATGGGGGAAGCCAAAGCGATTCACATCGTGTTTGGCGCGCAACCAAAAAAAGAAGAGATTCCGCAGAGGAGTGAGAATATGATTGTCCCACACCACTTTTCCACTGTAGATATGAGATTGAACAAGTGGTTATGGTTTGTCCGTTATTGGATTGGACCAATCTAATTGCGTTGCAACCCATACTAATTCTGACAGTACCAGATACACAATTAGAATTGGTCCATGGCTCAGCACCACCCACACAACATTTAATTTGGGCCACATTAATTTTGAACCCAATCTAATTGAGGACACAGACTCAATGTGGTGGTCGGTGTGAGCTCGTAGTAACCTAGAGAAAATTTTATTTTCGAACATTTAACTAGGCCCTATTCACTATCGTGATTCATGAATCTGATTTATGAATCATCTTATTAATACTATACACCAAAATGTTTATTTAATAGCATAATGTAATATCAGTGTTATGATATATTTCTGCTGTATAAATAATGTCTTAGTACTTGCTTAAAATAAATCGACATTCGACCTCGGACATAGAAACAATACACCCAGCATATCTAGTTCGTTCTCTTGCGTTAATAAATCGTCCGCCAGCATCGAGTAAGTTAGCACGTCCATCCGTCCTACATCACCGAACACAAACTCACTTAAAAGTCTTACCACCACATCATAAAAACAAGCATGGACAGCCAGTCATAAGAAATATACCCACATCGGACAGTGTCAGCCAACTGGACACAGAAATAACAGAGGCAGGCAGTGAGGTCGATGGTTGTATAACAAACTCGAAAAAGAAGCAGAAAACCAGCCACATCTGGGATCATGTGGCATTGGTAAAGGAGGAGAACAAAACTGGAATGTTGGAGAAGATATACAGATGTCTTGTCTCCGAGTCTTGCAGTAAGGAATTTCTCGTCAAAGGACAGGCTGGACAAGAAACATCAACGCTGGAGCACAGAATCACCAATCAAAGCACCGTCAAGCCTGCAGGCAACATCTCTATAGATTCTTTCGTCTTCTAAAGGGCCAGAATGGACACATCGGTGAGTTCAGATCGATTGTAGAATTGAAGAGTGTGGTCAGGACTCATCTGTTTGTCAAACAGGAAATGAACAGAGTGATTCTAAAGACTGCTATGGTGCAAGTCATTGCTGATTTGAATTTGTCATTCGAAACAGTGGAAAGGAAGTCATCTATCGATCAGCTGGCTCCGGACAGTAATCGCAGAGTTTCATCCCTCCTGGTTAGAGCAGACACCATCAGAGACTAGGCAATTCAGTTTTATCTGGTTAACCTGAAGTATTGGACAGAAAAAGCTTAGCAAAATGTCGCCTATTTCCATCAAATCCACTTAACAACTGATTGATGGAGCACCCCAGCGAGGAAGAATGCCTACATGAGCCTGGCTGGCCACCGGACTAGCCCAGAGATTCAATTGGAGATGATTAGATGTGCTTTGGATGAAATCGAAGGTGAGATGCCAATGTATACCAGAAACTTCTGATATGTCAATACTCATATTTGACATTTAGGCGGCCATGGGGGAGAGCAATTTGAGGAAACATACTTCGAGATGGTAGAAAGATTTCGTTTTTGGGTGTCCGTGGTGGACATATCACAGTGTACATCGGCAGCAAAAACTTTGCATTGTTTCAGGCGTTTTCTGAATGGCCGCAAGTTCAGTTTGATGTCGATGCCATGATCCACAAATGTTTTGCCCATATCATCAATCTGGTGGCCAGAGAAGGCATCTTAGTCTTTGGAGGGCCCGACCTGGAGGCTTGTAAGAGGTGAAGTAGAAAGACAGGAAGCTACAGAACAAAATCCAATGAGGTAAGTTAATATCTTTTCAAAAGAAAATTTTGTTATTTAATACTAATTTATGATCTCCATCCTTTTAACCATGGTGACAGAACCTGATGAAGCGAGAGTAGACCTAAAATATGTCTACAATAGAATGAAGGACTTGGAGACATCCATCAATTCTAGTTCTCAAAAGAAGAGCACTATTTCAATCGGTGGTTTTACTTCACCAGGATGCATAAGCGGTCAACACCATGATCCAAGATGTGGTCACAATATGGAATTCTACCTTTGCCATGTTTCACAGAGTTTTCGCTTTAAAGTAACGGCCATAAATGAAACCCTAACTTCAAGAAATTCTGAAGATTTAACATTTTCACTTTTTCTGTATACGTCCGGCCTGAAACATTTAACACAAACTTCTGGTCTCAACAAGTTAGCTTTGGACGAAAATGAATGGGCAAAGTTACAGCAGATGTGCGATTTTCTGGAGCTTTTAATGCTATCACAGAGCTGCTGTCTGGAGAAACATATCCAACCTTGGGAATTGTCCTTCCGATCTACTCAATGTTGAGCAAAAAGCTGCAGCAGGTGAGTTATGACATGTCTGGTTCGGTTGTCAATGAAATTTTTCTGACCTTTCTTTTTCCAAAAGGTAAAAACTAATACGATTCTACCCAGCTACAACATCTCGCCATCAAGATGCTGGAAAAACTTCAGGATTATCACTGAATGGCAGTGAAGCTTGTTTCAAATTATGTTGCTACTATTTTGGACCCTAGTTTCAATCTGAAATGGTTCCAAGTGTCCTCAATCCGGTCAAAAGCGATTCCAATTCATGGTCATAGCCGCTCTACTAAAAAAGGCTTTTCCTGTTGGTGGCGGAAAGGTTTAAGCAGTCCAACGATGCAAGAACAACGCTTCATGATGCCACCAGTTATCAAGCACCGGAAGACCAAATAACAACTATGAAAGATGAGATGTTTGGATGGGGAGAGAAAATTCAGGATGATAACACTTCGGACGACCTGGACGAGGAAGTTAACCGTTACTTGGCACAAGGATTGCCCCGTCTTAGACCAACTCATTAGAATGGTGGAAGGTAAACCATCGACAGTTTCCAAATGTTGCCAGGATGACAGAAGAATCCTGGTAATACCAGCCACAAGTGCCTTTCCGAGAGGGTTTTTCTTCGTGGCAAGAAAGTCCGGTGATGGAGCAGGAGCAGCCTCTCGGCCAGCCTAAAAGAGGCGTTGGTTTGCCTCAAAGACTTCTATTGAAAACATCGATTCCTTCAGTTGTAGTGAGGTGTTAGTTTTTGTGATATCATACAGCCGAAATTACTATACATAGTTTGTGGATATATATAGAGTACAATACATATCATTGATTCATGATTCATGATTCAAGTGATTTAAATAGGAGGCCTACATTTAACTGGGGCTTTATAACTTGGAACTCGTTGACGTTGTCTATATAACTAGAATTAGACGAAATACTTCTCAATATACTTAGCTTAAATACTGTAAAATAAATAAGTAAATGATGAACACGCGTACCGTCCCATGTCCTTTTGTTGAAGTAACTTGGATTTGTTGATGGTCGTCAAACGCAACAATATGTGGTAGCTCAGTTGAAAATTGGCTTTGTATTAACTTATTAACACAACCCTTACCTTCTCGGTTATATCCTTGGACTTGACCTTTACGCGAACTTTTCCACCGGGAAGCTTGGAGATTTGTCCAATCTCGAACTGTTTGTAGAGCTTTCGAGTACTGGGTTGTCATGGCTCGGGATAAACAGCGATGCCATATTTTTTGGATCGGTTTTTTTGCGAGCGACCGTCTAGTGTCGATTATCATATCAAACTTGGTCAGTGGGAGTGCGTACGGGCGCGCTTGTTCCATTCTAGATGCAGTGAACGAAGAGTCGCCTGACGTTCAATAACTTCGATGTCGCAAGCAAGCGGTTTACCGGAACCGTTCGTGGATATCCACCCGACGACGTGCGTTTTAGGTTTGAGCAGAGTGTTTCTTGTTACGGAAGCATAACAGCCAGAGTCGGATACAAATCCACCGAAGGAGGTGGAAGAGAGGCAATATTGGCAAACAGATCACACGTTTCATTGGCTCATCGAACGACGAAGACTCAGGAAGCAGAACCAACGTGTTTGTCTGGGCAACCATCGACACCTCCTCGTCATTACACGTCTCCTCGTTTTGCCAGAAGCATCCAGAGCGGGGGAGGTCAGCGAAGGGTCAGACTAAGGCACGACAGACTGATTATCTGGAGAAGCAGTGGGGGAAGAGACAGATCCTCCAGGAGGATATAAGCTGGTCGGTTGGATACTGGGAGCGGTCCAGTAGGTGAACCAGATTGTAAAGGTGACAACTGATCGGCATGAGATGAAGAGTCGAAGGCAGAATGTTCAACGCAAAAAGGCGAGGGTAAAAACGTGGCTTGGGTGACGGTAGGAATAGGAAGAGTATTTCAGCACTTCACTTGAGCAGTAGCCGGTAAATTGAAAAGTAACTTGGTACTCGAATGCGCATGGCATATCTTGAGAGAACACCAAAAAAATGCCGTGAGACCAGAGAAAGTTTCATGGTTGTGAATGGAAATTACTGAAATGATCAAGAGATGAAAGCTCCGCCGCACACATATAGGCAAAATACTTCTTTAAACTCTTTCCTCCAAGGAATGCAAATTCTCTATACGCACAAGAAATATACGAATTAGTTTGCACAGATCTCAAAGGTTGGGGAACGTGGTTTATACGGCAGATTACGATTGCCGAATCATCGATTTTTTATGGAGCGAAGAAATTAAGGTCAATCCGCTCGGAATAAGTTTATTGGAATCGTCGGTAAAAAAAATACAAGCAAGAAAAGTGCAACAAGAAAATGAATTAAGCAAAAATTGTATTTGGTTGCGATCTCGGAAGCCGGTGGAGGTAGCGAGTCATTGGTTCTTGACAATGTGGTTCATTGCGTCTCGGGTGAATGACTAACAATCTTGATGACGAAATACGACCACACAAGGCATTATTTATTGTGGTACTGGAGAGATATGACAGTTCTCCCAATCTGTGAAACGTGAATCAATGTTGAAGAGACATACGAGCATGACTTGGTAAATTTTCTCAAAAATAAACAAAACCGAAGAAATGCTATGGAAACATTGGAAGTCACGATAAAGATGTGGGTTAAGAAAAAGCAAATGTGAATGCGGGAAAGTCGAAGCATGTGATATTCATTGAAGATTTGTTTTATGTGGATAAGTTTGCCAGTGTGGAAAAGCCCATTGAAGATTTTTCGTCAACTGTCATGTTCATGGACGGGACATCCGGAGCAGAAGCGACGCAGGGTACAGGTACATGATGGTAAGCGACAGACGAAGGATATATCAGGTTGATTGGTCGATGATGCATATCAGGATGCGTAGATTTGATTGGTCGATATTAGGTAATTGGTTGTTTTTAGGATTTAAACAATAATAAAGTTCTCTTTTTGCGTCAGATATACTAAATCATCAATTGGGACGGCTTGATAACTTCGCGCCTCCCTTTCATTGCATACGCACCTTTACACGTCCCGGTCGGGAGCAAGTAGTGCATATTTTGGCCCACCGGCAGACGTAAAGTTCCGCAGAACTCGTCCTCAACTCCGCCCGCTGTTTCAGCGGCCCCTTTGTGTAAAGGCTACTGTGAGGGTGATCGATCGAAGTGTCCTCACCTCTTCCCCCACTGGTTTACACCTATCCTCTAGAAGTTCGGCTGCGTTAAGCGCCCCTTGGGAACTCTATGTGGATTTTTGTAAAATCCGTCGATCTGCACATAGTAAGTGCAGATAGACCCCTTCCTCTTAAGTTTAGGCAATTTTTAGGATAGGAATACAATTATATTGGGTATTTACTTAGCGATCTAGGCTTAAGAGGCTCGACGATCAAGTGGTGAAGACTTCCGTCACGTGATCAAGTACACCTTCTTCGCTGATTTCCACTAGATCGACAGCGTCGATCTGCGAACATCGATCATCGATCATCGATCATCGATCTGCGATCTACGGATCCGCAATCTAGCCAATTTGCACTAGATCAACTGGGTCAATATGCGTTCTGCGTTCTGCGATCATCGTTCATCGTTCATCGATCTGCGATCTTCTACCCCCAGTTTTTTCCCGTGATCTCAATCTGCGATTTTCCACAAGATCTACACCTGTCTAACTGCTACGAATTCGCTTGATCTACATCCGAATTGCACTGATCTACGTCACCAGTCACCTGGAGAGCGACCCACGCCCAAACCGTTTGGTACAAAAGGTGAGCAAGACATAGGCCTGACAAACAACAACCGGAGGACCCCCTTCGTTAGTCGGTAGTCTGGGCACTGTGGGAACGACTGTCCAAGCCTCAAAACTTGGCCAGCCGCTCCTCCATACCAGGAATAACCTGTCATACGGCCTGTTAGAGGAAAAAAGACGGGTGATGATTATTATGTGCTATAAAGCAAGTGATGTGATACCCAGGATCACAGAAAGAATTTTGATATCTAAAAGACGAACAAGGCTCTTACGGTATGTGTGGGCGTTCCAAAACAACAGGCTGCGAACAAGAAATGATTTCTTTGGAGATTAAAAGACAGTGACAAAGATGTTGGAGTGGTATAAAGAGGTTCACTAATTCATTTACATGCGCGCCTCGGACATTTGAATTATGATGCTGTCGAAAGACTAGTAAAACGCCCAAGTTCTGGGATTTTCATAACCGATACGAAACCGTTTAACTTTCTTCCTTGTTTGAAAGTGAAACAAACAAAAAATGCGCGGTCTAATAAAGAAAGCGGGGTGAATGCGCCGACGAAGCGTATAGGAGGAGTTATCTATTCAGATCTCAAAGAGTCGATTAACCCAAAGGGTTGTTTGAAATTACGTACATGGTACACTTCACGTCGAATTATGTTCAGTTTTTCTAGGCTAAGATCAGGGAAAGCGCAGCAAAAACGTTTATGCATCTTCTGTATTTTTTGAGAGGCAATATAGTTACAAGATTTGCGTGCTCCGACGATGGCGAGTACGAATATAATAACCCCGGTACTTTCTGCAGAAAAAATGGCGTAAGCGAGTAGATCAATGAACTTAGTAACCGAACGAGCAACGAAAAGGCATAACAGACATTATGAACGTGGCCCGGTGCATACATAATATTTTTGTGCGGTTTGAGTCTGTCTTTTAGGGAGATGCGGTACCATAGGCAAAGTATATTGTAAATAGAAACGAAACATGTGCAAATGCAAAAAAGGGCGTCAACTTTGGAAATTATAACCAAGAAAAAGCCTACGTTGCGTGAAATTGTGGCGCTTGATTCGATATTCACCGTTTACCGCAATTGTGTAGTACTTGCAAGTATATCGTGCAAAAGTTGGAGTGGAAAAGCGAAAAGGTTAAGGGTCTTAAGTTTTCTTTGAAAAATGGAAGAAATGTTGTGATGACACAACACATCGAAGCACTTGATCTGGAAGAACCGAGCAAGAAAACAATGGAAAGAATCGCTGAAGTAGAGGACTCACAAGAATCCAAGAGCAAGACAGGAGGCGAAGAAGAAAAAACCATGGGAAAATATAAGGACACTAAAGCTTGCTTAAAAATAAAACCAGAAGTTTTTAAACAAACAAAATCCGCGTATCCTCGAAGAAATGTGACGGAATTAATTGATTTGACAGAAGATGAACCAAATCTGATAAAGGAGGGAAAAGGGAAGGTCAGCAAATCAGTGTTGGAAATGAATCCAACGAATGCTACACAAGCACTGAAGAGAGCGAATCATGAAAATTGGAAACAGACGTTAGAGGAAAAAAGCAAGGCTTTAGGGAATATTAAATTTGGATTTTCGTTAACAGGCCCAAGAACTGCCGCCACCAAATAAGACAAGAAAGGAAAATTGAGAAATACAAGCCCAAACTGTTTTTGCATGCGGAAATGAACAGTGTTATGGAATCGAATACACATTTACGTTTGTCACTGTTATCAAGATGATCAAAGCAAAGATAATTTTGTGATTGGCACGAAAATGTGCATCTATCTGTACACGCCATGGGAGACACATCCATCCCTTAGATAAAAGCGTCAGAAGAAGATCACGACATTTATCTACCGCAACGTCCTTAAAGAAGGAGTTGAATCTGGATAAATAGCAAGCTGAAGCTGAAAAAGACACTCTACGAAATGAAACAAGCTGGGCGTTCGTGGAAATGTTTTTTACATGAAAACTCCTGGATTTAGAATTCAAACAATGTATGACATACGTGAGTCTGTATGTAAATGCAAACGACAAAGAAAGAACCGTTGTTCGACTTTACGTGGATTTTTTACTGGTTTCAGGCGCAAAAGAAATTTATTGGGTAAGCTTTTTTAACATATAGCTGTTTTGAATAAAAACACTAGGAAATATTTCGACGTTTTTAGGTGTAGGAGTGACTTCTAAAGAAGATAAAGGGTACACACTAGAAAAGACGTCTCGATCGAAAACGTTTTAGGGGATTTCGTATTATCAGACACAAACTCAGTGTAGACGTCAATTGTGTACGAGAATGAAAATCTAAACCTATCCGATGATAACATATTGATAAAATACGATAAAAACATCGGTTAAGAATTTTCATTCCCAAGTCGAAAGTTTGTTATGGATTTCACGTTGCACGCTTCGGACATTTATTTAAAATGCACTAGGTAATGAAACGATCGCATGTGCCAAAACACCTCGAATGGAATCTCGCAAAAGGGAAGAAATAAGATGAAGTTCCACATGGACGCTGGAAATAAAGTTGCAGGTGTCGTCGAGTTAATGGGGTACAGTGACTCTATGTAATTGCTATGGATAATTGAAAGTGCAAGTGTGATGTTGTTTTCAGTTGGAAATGAAACAAACTATGGGGCTATTCCTTTCAACGATGAAGGTGGAATTTCTTTACGCCGCAGCAAAGGTCGACGTGGAATTGCTAGGAACGTGTGAAATTTTGCAAGAGATTGGAATTCAAGTGAATCGAACCGAGGATTTGGAGAATGGACAATCGAAAAGCTATGAAGATGTTACATGGGATAAAGATGGATCAAAGATGAAGCATGTAAATGTAGTTTTGAGTTTATTTTTTGAAGTCTGACGATGGGTAAATCGAAGCAAGTTGCGTACAATCAGAGAATATGTTGGCAATTATGCAAGAAGCCATTGTCATATCCGTGAATACCGAAGTTTGTTTTTTCACAATCTGGATTGGGTCTGTTAACATAATTGGTATGAAATATAATATACTCCTATTTAGCAAAAAATTATTGTGGAAAGGGGCACAAGATGGAAGCAACCGTGGAGGAGCAACTTTGCATCCTATTGAATGTTGAAGCCGTTTGACTAGTAGAGATTGAATTATTTCCTCACTCAAATAAAAATATATTCGTTCGGATAATTTGTTGATCGTTCAGTCGGCGGACTTCTAATCTGGTCTGACCATCTCATGTGCCCTTTATTTATCTTTTTCGGATACGTTCAGCTCAGGCCGGTTGACCTCGATCAATTTGGCCATAAACGCCCGATCCCTAATCATCTATCCAGCCTGATCTGGCTGGAGTCGCCATATGATCGCGCTTTTGTTCCAGTCTCTTTTCATATAAATCAAACGTGTCGTTTCAACGCCTTCATGACCC
Source organism: Peronosclerospora sorghi (assembly GCA_026184515.1). Classification (NCBI taxonomy): domain Eukaryota; phylum Oomycota; class Peronosporomycetes; order Peronosporales; family Peronosporaceae; genus Peronosclerospora; species Peronosclerospora sorghi. Next base: position 36,650,723 of record CM047580.1, on the reverse strand, counting down.
GATCGTGCAGCAGCTTTAAGCTGGGCGCTTTACAATCGATTTCGCCCATAACCTTTCTAGCGACCAGATTGCAATCTTCGCAAATACGGATCCGACCCTTCTTCTGGGTCCGGAGTAACTCCACCGGTTTGCCCAACTCTAGCCGCAGAGATCAAGATGTACATTCCAATCCCGAACAATAAAATTGGGATGAATATTTCGAGAGATAGGACTTGTTGAAAAACAGATCCGGATACGGTTATCTGGACGGCCGTTGGCGGTTGGAGTTACCCAAGGGGCCGCGGGGGTTTTAACTGGGTCGCGACTCCTCGCGCCTCATATGCGTATTCTAGGAGGTAGGTGCAGGGATAAGGTCTATGCTCTAATACATCAGCTGTTCTTTTACCATCTACATTCCAACAGGGTTATGAGCCCAAGCGAGTCGCGCTAGAGGGAATAAAGATGCAACGCCAAGGAACTATGGATCAATAACGCGAGGACATGGTGATGCTCTTGGACACGGCCAAAGAACAGTGGTCCAGCAGCTTCCACCAGTTCGCGACGGCGAAGAGATCGATTGGCGTCAGCGCAAGTGGCTTTTGCGGACGACGTTCAAGGATTATGGGATCCTCGACATCGCGGAGGGGAACTTCAAGATATACCAACTCAGCACTGCGAAGGGAAGATAGCTTTTGATCGCCAGCAGTTCAAGATCCAGTGTATGATCGCGTCTGCGATCTCGCCTCACCACCTGCAGAAGGTCAATCACTTGGAGACCGGTACAGAGATGTGAGCGGAGGTGAACGAGATTGTGGTGGAGCGGCTGATCAGAGTTTTTGAAGCTTGATCAGGCGTTACCACGGCGCCCGGACTTCCGACTGACGAACCGGGTCCTCCGGTTGTCTTGTGTGACTGACTTGTGTTCCTGCCCACCTTGTGTACCCGACGGCTTGGGCGTGGGTCGCTCTCCAGGTGGCGGGGATGTCACACTGCAATTCCTTGATGCAAGATTGGAGTAATTCGTAGAGAATCGACCGATGTGCTGATCAGGTGTGGTCAGGCTTGATCACGATTGCTCAGGACCACTGATCGGTCTAGTAAATTCCTTACGAGTTGGTGCGAGCTGCAAACAGTTGATCGCAGGTCGCAGGTTGTAGATCGTCGACCTCTGTGGCGATGAGCGAAGGGGTACTTGATCAGGCAGCGGAAGTCTTCACCGCCTGATCGCCGAGCCTCTTAGACTTAATACGCTAATAGAATACCCAATATACTCTGTATTCTACGCTTAACTAATAGGAGGGTCGATCAGCGACGGGCTGGTCGATGGTTTCTACAAAAAATCAGCCTAGTAGTTCCCGTGGGGCGCTTAAAGCAGCCGAGCTACCAGGGGCCAAACGTATACCAATTGGGAAGAGGTGAGAGCGCACTGCTCGATCACGTTCCCAAAACCAAACAACAGAAAAACCTTTAAAAAGCTACCGCTAGCACAGCGGGCAGAGTCGCGGGCCAGTTCTCGACACTCTACGCCTGCCGGTGGGCCAAAAATGCACTAAGTGCTCCCTCTCGGGACGTAGAGATGCGTAGGAATAGGGGGAGGCACAAAAGTGCCGTCCCTGGGTATCCTTGACAGTTGGACGTAAAAAGAGAACTGTATTACTGCTTATATCCTAATATCTACCAAAAACCTAATATCAGCCTATAACGTGGTTACATTTGAGTTATATTTAGTGTTGGTGTATTTGGTGGAGTCAAGTTCGAAATCGAAAACATTAGCATCGATAACCTGACTACCACCATCGCGCCCAGCCTTCCAACTTTCGGAGGGGGTACTCCGCGGACCACCACTCGAGATCTGGTCCGATCGTCCGCTGCAATCAGACGACCGGTCGTCATCAGAACCCACTTGGTCCGATTGTTTAGTGTCCATCTCATCTTGTGTACCCGATGGAATGGGCTAGTTACACACTCGGTGGATCGGGATCGCAGATTGGATCGAACCGGTCTTGAATATAGAAGACCGATCTGGGTAGGTATCTCGGGGGCGGAACTCTTCACCCCAGACAAAAACAGACCAAAAACACTCCCAAGCGATAACTTCCAATAGGTCGATCGTCCAAACGATCAAGACCTGACCAATACGAAATAATAGAGGGTAGACCGACCGTTCCGGTCTAGCCCCTGACCAATACGAAATAAGACCAAAACCGGTCTAGTTTCCAACCAATATTAAAACGAGCCAATATGTCCGCGTAAAGAACCAATATGCTCGTGCAACTCCACAAACGATATCTCCACGCCAAGACCAATCCAGTGAATAGCACGTTCCAAACGTACTTGAGTTGAGGTGTTGAGATCGCCAAATCGTACCCCCGTCGAGGGACTTCCGGTGGGCCAAAGTGCGCGTGCGGCGCGTCCAGACCGGGTATAATGGGAGAGAGGGGATAATTCGACCCTCTGCCCCCAAACACTCCGCGGCGGGCGGAGGAGACTAGTGTATGAAAAGGGAAGAACGGCGACCCCTAGCTGTGATGTGAACCAAGACCAAAGGACTTCCTCTTAGAAAAATCCTGCAACCAAAAGACTTCTTACTTGGAAAAACCACAACTAAAAAACTACTACCCTATAGTCCCTAAATGTACCCACACAAAAATATGTAAAATACCCAAAGTCGGGTGACTCACCAAAACTTGCGTTCTTGACACTTCTTGGTTCTGATAGGCTAAAAAGCCCCCCTTGTTTAAATCAATCCGAAATTAGACCAAATACCTTGACAAAACTTGACCAGAAGTGTGCCAAATTTTGGGCACGCTTCTCCACATGTACATGAGTACACTACGGTTGAGGTCAGTATTGACAGGTTTGAAAGGTTTCGAACCATTGGTTATTTTAACCAATGAGGGCATGAGCCCTTGGGTGGTGGTTTGTCATCCATTCACGTGTCGGTACACAGGTGTGTACATTACATTTTAGCTAGGTACGAATTGGGTATATTCTACTTAGTATTACATATAGTTTACATTAGTTTAAATTAATTTAGGATAATTACATATTAAATATATTCAGTTTACATTTCACTCTAAAGTGCAGACGCGCGACCTCGACCGGTCGCACGTGCAGTGAGTGTCGTAGCTGAGAGGGAGCCCTCCCTTTACTTACACCCCGTAAAGGGGACACAGCCGTTAAGGCTAAGTAGTAAACCAACCCGGGAATCTTGGCCCTGAGTAGGAGAGCTCTCCTACTAAGCCCTTTATAAGGGCGTATCGGCTAAGTAGCGGTAGATACCGCTTTAAGGAAGAGTCTTCCTCTGTGCGCTAGCCGCACCGTGCGTATACGCACCGGCTACAACTGGTAGTACTTGTAGTCTATCTAACACCTGTGTTGGTAGACTAAGGCATCCTCTGCAAAGGATGAATCGGGACGATTGGGATAGTTTGACCCTCGTCAGCAGGAAGCCTATAAAAGGCTGTTACCCTTAATGGGTGACGAAGGCATGAAGATCCTTGTGGAGCAGGGCTTTGAGGCCGTAAAGGCAAGTGTAAATGCCCTCATCGCTCATGAGGCGAGTTGTAGTGGAGGTCGTTCCACGGGGGTGCGCCCTCCATTATCATTCAAAATAAAGGAGTTCACCGGGGAGAAGGGTGACAAAGTTTACGTGTGGTTGCGAGAGGTCGAAACGGCCTTCGCCACAGTGAGTGCGATCGATGATCACTTGTAAGTGGGACTTTCACTGACCCATATTACGGGCAAAGCCCGTACATGGGCGTTTACGTGTTCGGAGTCAGTCACGGACGTGTTCCCAACCTGGAAGGTCCTTAAGCAGAAGCTCATGGAAATGTACGCAACGCGTAATCTGGTTTTCCATAATCAACTGGCGTTTCCGAGGTTCCGTCAGGGTACTAGGGACCTGGATACATATATCCAGGAACTTAAGACCCTGTTGGCAGGGATTTACGCGAAAGCGTATTCGGACGATGTGTCCATCCCCGTCTTCATGGGAGGTTTGAGAGAAGGAAGTGCCAGCACGTTCGAAATTGTTCCGATGCCGACACCAATCCATGGGGAAGGCGTTCAAGATGGCGTTCAACGCCGAGAGGAACTTCCGTTCCTCTAAGGTGGGTCCCGAACCCATGGACCTGAGTCAGGTCGAAGCGGAGGAGAAACCTCCTGCTAAGAGTCACTTTGACTCTTTTTCGCAGAGCTTCGAGGCGGAGCTCTTAGCTATTCTCCAGCGTCATGGGCCGCTGAGATGCTTCCTGAGTGGGAGCACGGATCATCTGAGGAACAGATGTCCGAAAAATCCCCAGCGAGACACTCGCTACAAGGGGCCAAGGGTGGGGAAAAAGCCCTTGCCCAAGCCGTCGGGAAACTACGGCTCCCAATAGGTGCGGGTCGCCCTACTGGGGGACCCCTCAGTGCTGTTAAGCCACAGGGTAGGGAACTACAGCACAAAGCCCCGAGGGAAGCGGTGCTTTCTGGCACCGAGTTGGTGTACCAGCCAGGTTTGCTGGTAGTCCTTGCGGACGTGAAAGGCTTTGATAAGCCTTGTAGAGTATTGATAGACTCTGGAGCGTCTGAAAATTATGTCAGACGGGCTTTTGTTGAGAAGAGTCGGCTGTATGACGAGGTCCTAGAGGCACGTTCTCGTGACGTTGTCACGATCCGTCTTGCGACGGGTGTACAGGTTACTGTACCCAAGGTCTCGATTGACCTTAAGCTGAAGTTTGCAGACTTCGACAGCTTATAACGTTGCCTATTCCTGTATTTGGACTCGAGGTATGACCTCATTCTGGGCATGAAGTGGATGGAACGCCACGAGCCATGGATAGACATGAAGTCTAAGTCCATTGGCTCAACGCACCCGCGGTCGGGTGAAGCATTGGCAAGTCATGAACCCACCTTTGCTCGATCGCAAAAGCGATTCTGGCGTGATATGCCAGAGATTAGGATGTCTGAAATTATCATTCCAAATGGCGTAAGGGAGAGTTCCTTAACGAGGGGGATTCGGCGGTTAATCCCGACGCCGTGAATGGAGAGACTGGTGAGTTACCAGTGGCAGAGGTGGATTCCTCTGAGGTAACTCCAGTGGTAGGGGTACAGACACCTGTGGTGAATCGCGAGGCGCTACCAAGCAAAGAGACCCGTAGTTCGTCTCTTTTACACGTCCGAAATGATTCCAACCACGCCGTTATAGGCGAGACTGGCAAGTCGCCATTGACAGAGGTTGATTCCTCTGAGACGACTCTAGTGGTAGGGGTAGAGACCCCTGTGGTTAAGCGCGAGGCGCTTCCAAGCGAAGAGACTAGAAGTTTGTCTCTTTCGCACGTCGGAAATGATTCTGACTACGCCGATATAGGTGAGACCGGCGAGTCAACGGTGGTAGAGGTAGAGACCTCTGTGGATAGGCGCGTGGCGCTTCCAATAGATGGGGCAATTGACTCCCCCCATCTGGGTGTCAGGATGAGTCCCGAGGCCAGTAGTCAGCAGTCCTATAAGATGCTGAATAGTGTGACATGTATTGTCACAGAAGGCGTAAGCCTGGAACGGTTGCCTGGGGTAGGCGAACTGTTGTCGTTGGAGGAGATGTCCTTCAACGAGTTTGAAACTGCTTTGAAAGAAGATGAAATCGACGAGGTTGTCGTATTGTGTCCGGAAGAGCAGTTGAACTCCTCATCCACGATGGACGAGTCAGTTTGGTGCAAACCAAACAGGCATTGAATGCCCGAAGAGGCCTCAAGATCCTCGCGGATCCTGAGGACCCTTACCTTAAAGGAATTTGGAGATGCCATTAGTGACAACCCGCCGATGGGGTTACCACCGGATCGGGGAGTCCGACATGAAATTGATTTGGTTCCGGGAACCAAATACTGCGCCACTAGGCTGTGGCCTCTCCCCAAGGAGCAATGCGACGTCATCGACGCATTCTTCAAAGGGAAAGAATAGGCAGGGATGGTACGGGAGAATAAGTCTCCCCATTCTTCTCCCACTTTTTGTGTTCGTAAACCGAACGGAAAGTGGCGCATTGTGCATGTGTAAACAAGCAGAATGCAGCTACAGTACCCATGCAGACTCCGATTACTCGGAAGGATGTCCTACAGAACAATATGGCGGGCTGTACGGTGTACATTGCCTTAGATCTGGTGGACGGGTATTATCAGGTGCTCATGCGAGCGTCCGATATTCCGCTTACACCGGTCAGCACGCCTAGCGGCATGCTGTGGGAGTGGATTGTTATGCCACAAGGTCTTTCAAATGCACCAGCGACTTTCAATCGCTTGTGACTCAACTCTTCCGCCCTCATAGGAAGTACCCTCAGACGTACTTCGACGATATATTCGTTCATAGTCGTGCGGAGGCGACTCGTCTGATGTTCAGACGCATCTGATACACCTTCGAGCGGTGCTCTAATGTATGCGAGAGCATAAGTTGTATGCAAACGCATCCAAATATATATTTGGTGCTGAGGAAATTCCTTTCCTCGGATGCTTTATCGGTAAGGATGGAGTGCGGGCGGATCCCGCGAAGGTGAAAGCCATTGTGGAGTGGCCTTCGCCTGTAAATCTTATTGCAACTATTTCCACAAGTACAGCGAGAACTACGCTGAAATGGCGAAGCCATTGACCGACCTTCTTAAGAAGGATGTTGATTGGTGTTGGAAAACTGAACACCAAAACTCTTTTGAAGCGGTTAAGGGGAGCTTGTTAAAAGTTTCCGTTCTTTCTCTCCCATGCTCTGGGAAACCATTTAGTGTTGTCTGCGACGCCTCCGATTTCGCAATCGGATGTGCTTTGTTACAAGCAGACGATGCAGGAAGGGAACGCGTAATAGCGTTTGAGTCGAGGCAGCCTAAAGCTGCAGAACGGAATTATCCCGTTCATGACAAGGAGCTACTTGCAATGAAGTATGCTCTTGTCAAATTTAGGGTTCACTTACTCGGCTCGAAGCCGTTCGTGGTTTATACTGACCACGCATCCTTACGGACAGCGACAAAGTCGCCTCATCTCTCGCAACGGATGGCCCGTTGGCTCTCCATCTTTGCGGAGTACAACTTTGAGGTTAAGTATAAACCTGGCAATCAAAACGTGCTTGCAGACGCGTTGTCGCGTCGTCCCGATTACGAGCGCGCTCACGCGACATTCGTCACCACTTCTGTGGTGGATCTCATACGCCAGGCGTATGGGAAAGACCCACAGTGTACGGCGCTAATCAGCGCGTTAGGTGAAAAAAGGTCTTGGCTCGTCTGAGCCAACCCTGTCAAGTCGAGCTAAAGCTCGTTTACACCGTTACAGGTACTGTGACGGTCTGCTATTTTATAGCACGAGCGCGGAGGACACTCCGCTGGTGGTGGTTCCTCATGATGAGGAACTGAAGTATAGAGTCCTCTTTGAGGCACATGACGCCCCTACCGGGGGTCATTTAGCTCGGGATAAGACCTACAGCGCTTTAAGCGCTTTGTATTGGTGGTCCAATATGTATAAGTGGGTCGGTGCGTATATACGCACCTGTGAGACATGTCAGAGGGTTAAACCCTCTGCAAGTTCAGCTGCGCCTTTGGCGAGACTATCGGTTCCAACGGAGTATTGGAAATCCATTATCATGGATTTTAGCTTCGGTTTTCCGAAGGATAGGGCCGGGAACACCGGCATATTGGTCTTTGTAGACCGATTGAGCAAGATGGCTCACCTGGCGGCGGTGCCAGAGTCCATAGATAGACAAGGAACAGCGAATGTGTTCCTAGACCGTGTCTTTCGACAGCATGGTCTACCCGATTCCGTTGTGTCGGATCGGGATCCACGTTTTACGGGACAATTTTGGGGAGCGTTGTTTAAGGTGCTAGACAGCAAGCTCCTCATGTACACTGCGGATCATCCGCAGCCGTACGGTCAGACGGAACGCGTTAATCGCGTTGTGGAGGATATTCTACGGAGTTTATGTCCGGATTCTCCAAAGAGTTGGAGTGAGATACTCCCGATGGTTGAATTTGCTATCAACAATTCGGTACATGCATCTACGGGGTTTACCACGTTTTACGTGAACGAATTGGTGAACCCGAAGGTTCCGTTAACGCCACGTGTGTGTGGTTCAGGGCCTGGGGGGGAGGATTCCCCGATGTCATCCCTGTATCTGTGCGAAAGCACATCGATAAGTTTTTATCGACGCGCCTTAGTGTCTTACGACACGTCTGCGATGCCATGGCGGAAATCCAAGACAAGAAGAAGGAGCAAGCTGACCGCAAGGGATGGTGTAACGAAAAAGTATACAAAGTAGGAGATAGTGTTTTATTAAACGCTAAAAATCTTCCTACACATGCAGTTTCAAATGTGTTGCTCAATAAACTGCGCCCCAGGTTTGTGAGGCCCTTTAAGGTACTAGCCCGAAAGGGCTTATCGTATACCTTGGACATCCCGAAGGTGATGCGTACGCATCCAACCTTCTATGTCTGTATGCTTAATCCATACCAGGACCCGGAGGCGGGCCCCCTCTTGGAGGGGGTGGAAAGGCGGATAGCCGTAAGAGCCGTAAGGCACGGCAGGGCGAAGGAATCCCGAAAGGGCTAAAATGAGACCACGAAGCTCCGTAACGGTCGTCTCGAGAGAGACAAGCCGCCTCTCGAAGCGATCAGTGGCATACCACTCATCGAGGAGCCCCTCGTGGAGATCATGGATGCGATGGCTGTGTCGATCACCGCGCTCTCGAATCTCACGTCGCAATTGCGCGACCTCCTCTTCCAATGCTTGATGCGGAGGGTACTCCACACTTTCATGTGGAGCGGCCGATGGCGCGACGCCATCATCGGGGGCAAACCCAGTATCTGGTGAAGTGGAAAGGTTATCCACACTTACAGAGTTCGCGGGAGTTCGAGACTCCCCTACGGAAGGATTGCCGCGACGTCGTTGACGCTTTCGAGCGGGAGAATCCCGCTGTAGATCAACGACCAGAGTGGCATGAGAAGCCCCTTCACTCCCAGTAAGTGGGAGTTCGCCGGAGGCAGATGTGACGCTCACACTGTCCTCTGGCACCATGGTGGAGACAGGGACGCTGGCGTAGCGCGTGCGATATGGAGCACGTAATAGCTCCATCGCTTTGGCTCTGGCAAATACCAGGCGCAACGCCCTCTCCACCCAAATGTCTCGACGGGAATAGCTGTCGTGCAGCTCATTGAATCTGGGGAGAAGCTTCTCATCTTCCGCCCAAGAGCGGAACTTCTTCTCTGCATCATCAGAAATTTCTCCCGGAGAAAGAACGAAAGGAACCTCGCGGAGGTTCTCAACAGGGGCACCCTGTGCCTGCCTGTCTAAGCGCTCTCGGTATGAGACGCTAATGAACTGCTTTTATGTAAGCAGTTGTTGCCGGAGTTTCTCACGGAGTTCGCGTTGATACGGCTGTTCAGCCGCGGGGCCAGGGGTACCGGACGCAAACCAGTCCTAACCAAACGCCTGGACCACCTTGGAAGGTCACGAGGACCATCAAAATTATAATCCGCCCTTGACAGGCGTTTGGGGGCGCGTAACGTAGCCCTTAGTGCCTGTGCGCCAAGTTGGGTGTCTTCAGCTGCGTCCAGCTCATTAGTGACGATCGCCTTTGGCGATTCGGATGTATCATCCGATATGGGCAGGGGAGGCGCACTGGTTAGTGCATTTTCCCCACGTGTGGGGAACAGATTAGGCTTCCGACAACGCCGTTCGGCGCTATCGGAGCGGTTAACCGTTGGGGAGGTATCCCCAAGGGCATCCACCTCCGAGTTCTCGGAGTAGTCTACCTCTTCTAGAGTAGACGCCATAGCACCACTGAAGGTGTACATATGGTGGGACAGAGGAACTGGCGTTGGAGTTCTCCAACAAAATTTTGTTTATTGCGTAAGCAATAGTCTTGATGGGGGAGGATGTAACGGGGTTACATTCGAGTCACATTTAGTAGGTGGTGTACATGAGTACACTACGGTTGAGGTCAGTATTGACCGGTTTGAAAGGTTTCGAACCATTGGTTATTTTAACCAATGAGGGCATGAGCCCTTGGGTGATGGTTTGGCATCCATCCACGTGTCGGTACACAGGTGTGTACATTACATTTTAGCTAGGTACGAATTGGGTATATTCTACTTAGTATTACATATAGTTTACATTAGTTTAAATTAATTTAGGATAATTACATATTAAATATATTCAGTTTACATTTCACTCTAAAGTGCAGACGCGCGACCTCGACCGGTCGCGCGTGCAGTGAGTGTCGTAGCTGAGAGGGAGCCCTCCCTTTACTTACACCCCGTAAAGGGGACACAGCCGTTAAGGCTAAGTAGTAAACCAACCCGGGAATCTTGGCCCTGAGTAGGAGAGCTCTCCTACTAAGCCCTTTATAAGGGCGTATCGGCTAAGTAGCGGTAGGCACCGCTTTATGGAAGAGTCTTCCTCTGTGCGCTAGCCGCACCGTGCGTATACGCACCGGCTACACAGCCAATCAGAACTACCCATTCCTACGCATTTTGTCGACCATTCAACCTTATTTATCCGCCTACCGTTAGGTTACCGTTAGGTTTGTCCCAGTTGTCGCATCGTCTCAGATGTCCCGTCCATGTCCCGTCCATATTCGCCACCGTTGTGCCAAAAGTTGTACTGACTGATGTACCAACTGTGGTACTAACTGTGGTGCCAACTGTCGTACCACCTGTTGTACCGAATATTGTACCGACAAAATTTATGGTACATTTTACCACAGCCGTACCCATAGTGGTGCCCACAGTCATGCACCCAGTTACACACAAGCAACATTACTTGCCCATCCACAAGACAATGTAGTGATGCACCAATTTTTGGTACACTTTACCACAGCCGCCCCTGAACCTCGTCCCAGCCGGACAGCGGCTGGGGCGGGGGTCGATCATACCGTTGCTACCCATTGATCATGGCATCGTCGAGCATGTCATTTCCACCCAATGATCATCCATTTCCATTAGCGAATTTCCACTAGTCAATCACGAAGTCGATCATGGACACCAGGTTGTCCCTATCTGATCTCGAAACGCGATTGACGAGCTCGCGAGCATAGGAGTTAAAGATCACATCTCGGACACAGGGGCATCGCCTCCACGCGGCGCAACACGACTTGCAACTCTTCAGTGCTCTTGGATCGATCGCACAGCGCGTCGCCCACCTCCCGCGCGTGAACGTGTGCCATGACCACGAGATTCTGGAACGTCGATGGTGCTTCGTCACAAAAGTCACACTAAATCATGGGCGGATCTTCGCCGCCACGACAGAGACAAAAGCCGTACAGCAGCGTACGTTGCATGCGCTTGAGTGCCGGTCGACAGCGCAGACAGCGAAAGTCGTCCATGGGCGACCCACTGGAGAGACACTGCGTATGAAAGTAGAGTTGACAGCCGCGACAAGTCCGGACCGTGACTTTTCACTCCGATTCGGATCACAGACGCAATGCAGCTGTGCGTGCAAGCGGACTTGATGCTCCGGACACTGTTCGACTTGGTGCGCTCGCTCCAAGGCACTTTTCAAGAACTGCGCGAGTGAGAGGTGGCCCGTAGACGGCCGCACGAACAAGGCATGGACCGTGTCGTACCATCGACGACAGTCTTGAACTCGTGCGTGTAGCTGACGACGCAAGAGCGAGGAAATGGATTAGGCCAGCGGGTGGATCACTTTTTCCTTCAATCGATAAACATTCTTGATAATACCATTCCCACTTATTGATTCGTCATTTTCCATACATATAAAAACACCGATCTTCCATCGGCTCATCTGCCGTTGCTTCATCACCATATTGCGCAGTATCCACCGTAAATTTACCACTCCAAGTCAATCATTATCTCTCCATTAATCGTAAGTCTCGTCAATAGCTCTTCTCCAATCACAGGTTCCTTAATCATAATTCCACAGTCAGTTAGTTGGTCATGCATTAGTGGGACTCTTCATCCACCGCATTACATCAAACCGATGTTTGGTAATCATCTTTCGTTCGAAGTCCTTGATTAGATCATCGCAGTTCAGATCTGCCTCGTCTACCCATGACGGCTCATCATGACCCTTCCAGTAGACTTGATATTCGCGCAACGTTCTGCCGTACCTGGACTTTCGACCAGATAGGACATCGGTGATGCGATCGACTTCAAATTCGTCCGGCTCTAGGGTCCTTTCCAAGCTGCACTCGGGTAGTAAAGCTTCATCGAAATCAAAACGATCCTCTAACCCAGCTTCTAGATCAGTAGTAGGTCGATTAGGAAATTCCTTGACCAGTTTCAACTTGGATAGGTGCACGACTGGAAATATGCGATAGTCGGTGCCAGCCGTAATCAACCTTGCAGCATGGTCACCAATCACCTCATCGACTCTGAAAGGTTCATGCCAAATATGCGCCAGTTTCTTCACTGACTTCTTTCACTCGATCGAGGTATAACCAGACCCTTGATCCATCTTCGATCCTGTGCGGTGTCACTTGTTCATTACGCCTTTCAGCTCAATCAGCTACTGCTTGGTGCAATCGAGTGATCACTCGATCACTGGCGTAGCGGTAGTCTTTCTGCAGCCTGTATCTCCATCGACACGCATCGCGGTCTTTACGCCGAATTCCACCAAGTTTCAACGTCGATTCCAACGATGATCGCGGATACCACCCACACGCCAAATAAAACGGTGTTTCTCCACGAATGCGATCCGGGGTCGAGTTCAGCGCGAATACCAGTCATTCTGCAAACGAGCTCCAATCCTTCTGGCCGACATCTGATACATACATCTTGATCGCTCGCGTAATCGTCTGCACCGTTCTTTCCGCTTTGCCGTTAGCCTGTGGACGGTATGCCATAGTGGAACTCTGTCGCTGTCCCACGATCTTGTTGAACGCACGAAATACTTTGGACATAAAACCGGGTTCTCGGTCATGCCTAATCACCTCACTAGCTTCAAAACGTCTGAATACACATTCTTCGTAATTTTCTGCGACTTTATGAGCTGTACGAGACGATCCAGCTTTCGAGATCACCATACCCGTGAACAGATCGGTCCATATAAACAATTCCGTATGCCCATCAGTCGAGCGAAGTAGCGACGGGATATGATCCATGGATATCACTTGAAACGGATACGTGGCTTCGATGTTTCCCGGTGACCTGCCCTTGATCGTAGGCTGGCACTTCCCCGTCTCACAATCCACGCATTTCCCAACAAATCTTTTTACGCTGCGAAATAGACCACGCCAATGAAAGTATCGTCTGATCCGCTGATATGCGCGCCCTATACCCTGGTGTCCTCCTTCCAAACTCACTGATAATGGTGGAGGACATCCGTATATAGGGTTTCCGGTAAGACCAGCTTGTTCAAAGAATGTCGATCCTCCCAATCGTCTTGGTCACCGCCGGCTTTTCTTTTAGCCATATTTCCACAGTAGATCAACAATCCTCGTTCATCGACATCATAGTTGTCGGCAATTTTCGCGCAATCTTTTACCTCGTCTGCGCTCAATTGTGAAACGTTACCATGCAAGTAACATCGCAAATAAAATCCACTACTCTTCGTCTTTTGCCTTTTTTACACGTTCCGCCCTTATCCCTTCTACGGATACTTCGGGCCATGTTGACGGTCGCTTTTGAAGAAGGTTACGTGATAGCGTCGTCACCAGCACTTGATGGACAGTTGGATCTTCCTTCCAAGTAATCACTTCAGGCATTCTGTTGAGATCGACCAATTCTTCCAGCTGTTTTTCGTCATCAATCTCACATTGTGCTCCATCCCTCATGGCAGTAGTGGTGATGTTATCGGCACTCTTGTTACACTCCCGCTTAACGTGAAGCTTGTCATGATTAGGCCATTCGCGAAGGAGTTTCAACGCGCACTGTTGCAATACTTGCAACCGCGGAGCTTTACACTCTATTTCGTCGCGCATTTATCTGATCACTAAATTTGAGTCTCCACAAACGATCACCCTTCCCTTGGGATGTTGCGATAGTAGATCCAAACTTATAAGCAGTCCATGGTACTTGGCTTCATTCAAGGTGATGTTGGGTGCATGGTCCGCAACCGCGATCATGATCTTCCACTCCGGTAATTTCCACACGATAGCACCGAACGCGCCAACACATCGCCTGACGCTAGCAGATCCATCGAAACTGATCACGTACAGCTTTTCGCCTTTCTCGACCGTCGGAGGTGGTGTTTCAATCGTCTGTCGAGGCTCCTTTTTCGGTACGATTGCAATCAGGGCTTCATCAATTTCGGTGCGAGGGGTGATACTTGCGGCTAACGCCCCTAGTACCTCTTCTTCTCCATGCACACATTTCTTGATCTCCAAGTCTCATTGTGACAAGATTGAAGCCCATTTCCCAGTCGTCCGTCTAGCCCGTTGGACGTTAATAACCACTTCAACGTGGATCGACGTGACAGGACAATGATCGCCTTTCCGACCAGCATCGTAAAGTAGACGTCCAGGATCCGCAGAAAAGCCAATACTTCCTTTTCAACGGGGCTGGAATTTAGCTCACCGCTCTTCAGTGTCCGGCTAGCAAATGCGACGGGGCAATATACTTGGTCATGCTCTTGCACCAACGCGGCAGACACTGCCCACTTACTGGCATACACCACAATAACCGGCGTCTTGGCTTGGTCGAAATGGTGCAGTGTTGAGGCTGACACAATTTTTACTTTCAGCATGCTGAATGGCACTCGCGCCCGGTGAATCGATCGTCTTCATACACCGTACTTTTGATCAATGCCCGGCTCTTTAAATCTTGATAATCTATCCCTCGTAATTCATAGAGCACAGCGGCATAGATCGCGAAGTCTTCAATAAATCGATGGTAATAATCCATACTTCCCAAAAACAATTTGCATAGCACGAAAAGTGCCTGGAAAAGGCAAATCAATCAAATCTTCCAAATTCTTCGGATTTATTTCCAGACCACGGATAGAGACGTGATGTCCCAAATAAGGCACTTCACTTTGCCCCCAATACGATTTAACCACGATGATCGACAAGTTCCATTGGTCGCACTTCTCCAACATATTTCGCACCTTGTCACACAGGGTTGTCCATGTAGGTGCCGGGATCAAAATGTCATCAATATATGACCGTCGCTGTAACACAGACGTGACTCGTGCTTGGTCAGGCTCTCCCGTAGTAAACACATCCGATGACTCATCGGCACCGTCCTTAACCTTGATATATCCATATAGTGCATTGTCGATTAACCGCTGGTATATCTTGGAGCGTTCTTTAGGCCGAAGGGCATCCGATTCCAATCAAACAATCCGAACGGAGTGACAAAAGCCAAAATCTAACGCGCTCGATCGGTCATAGGCACGACCCAAAAACCACTCGCCATATCCAAAGAGCAAAACCACAACGCTTTATCATAATCCTCGACCAAATCTGAGATCAGAGGCATTGGATATACCATCAAACGCGTGAGTTGATTTACCGCACGATAGTCGATACATAACCGAATATCAACCACTTTCTTCTTCACAATGATCACTATAGGTGATGCCCAGGGTGACGTAGACGGCTGAATTATCTTCGTGGCCAATAGCTCCTTGATCAATGCTAATAACTTCTCGCGAAATTATGGATCCACCATTGGACACTTTGAGCGATCGGGCGCGCATTTCCTACGTCAATATCGCAAACAACTCCACGTGCAGCATGAGGCAGCGCGTTTCCTTTCTCGATAAACAGATGTTTCTTCGCCCAAATTATATCACGAAGTCAGTCAATTTCCTCTGCCGTGTTGGTCAATGGATCACCGACTTGCAAAACAACATTGGTTACTTCTTCGGTACTTGCGGACACTTCAGGCAGCGTGACAAGCTGTTTCTCCAGCTCTTCCACGAACAAATCTCCGCCTTCATGGTAGCACACTTGGTCATCGGTAGGAATCACACCGAATTCACCGGTATCGGTTGAGACGGGATGTTCACGCATATCTTGACCAGGCTCATCTCTTGTAACAGGTCGTTCAACTTCGTGACCAAGGGTCGGACCTTTCACAATAAGCTCTTGGTTGCACTTTTCTTGCACTTCTTGTACCTTATGCGGTCTTCCGGTTACTAATGCCACAGATGCCGTGGCCGAGTCCGCAGGTCGTACTAAAATTCTCTGAGGAATAGAGTACTCCTTTTTCTCGACCAAAGGACCTTGCTCGACGCTTTCTTGATCGTCATGCACTGAATCAGTAGAGGCTTGATACGCGAGATTTTCCACTCCTTATAACGATTAGACCCTATCGAAATACACCCAGGGAGACGGGGCACATCATCTTTATTCATCCAGATACCTAAGATCGTATCGTCTTGCAGGATGATCTGATGATCAGCAACATTCGTAATATGCAGATATCGCAAATTACCCACGCCCCTAGTCACATTGGGGAACCAATCTTTTCCGCGAGTAATCCATAACTTCCGAGATCTCTGATCACGAATCCGAACCTCAGCAGATCGACCTACTGGGATCTGCTCGTACTGACTAAGCTTCATATAATTTCCACTCGATCCATACAGCTGTCGGCGGCCTTCTAATGGGATGATTACTTCATGAGGCAGACTTAGTGCGCCGTGGGCGATGTCCAATCCGATACCAGCTGGGATCATAAAATCCATACCCAATATAACATCTTCACCAACGAGCTTTCCCACCCATACATGGGAATAATAAACCAAAGAGCCCGCTAACGTCACTTTAATCTTAGTGCGCCCCTCTGTGAGGTACGCACTTTCTCTGATACCAACACATTCTTGTGTTTGGCTCGTGTCGATCTGACAACCCACCTTACGAGCAAAGGTTGAGTCGATGATTGACACTTCGGCATCAGAATAGAATAGCAACGTGGCACGTTCGTTATTGATTTTGCCACTCGCATTGGCTTGTTTAAATCATTTCTTGGGATAGTGGTACTTCCAATATCCACGTGATTCACCCGGAAGCAAATCGACTTCCATGATAACCGGGGACCGAGAAAACTCATCAATACGGAAATTAGCCAAACGTGGTAAATCAGACTGATAAAACTTTCATTATCCTTATCTTCTCCTTGATCAACCCGCTTTTTATCCACATATGCAAAAATACACACACCAGAACGGTCGTCTCGTACCAGATTCCAACCTGTCAAGCGTCCTAGTTTAACATGTCTTCGGATTCCTTGGGCTACATTTCCCGCATGCTTGGTAGGGTTGTACCACTGGCGAATACGATTGTAGAATTCCTCCATTAGGCACTTGACAGCGTCATAAATTTCGCCGCACGCACGGCAGACGTACCAACAGTGATCCGTCGGGTGCCCCTTCTTGCCACACTTCAGACAGGACAGGCGTTTCCAACAACGCAAATTGTCGTGCTTGATTGATCCACAATGACTGCATTTCTTCATCGCCCCTTGGTCAACGGCACTTGATTCGCTTTGTTTACCATATCGAGGCTCACTAGGTGGACCCTGCGTCACTGGTTGATCGCGCATAGCAGCAATCATGTAACGACTCTGGTCACCGTCACTTCCACTGTCATCGGAGCTTAATTCTTCACTTCCAGACATCATCTTGATCGCGCGCACTGCTTTAGGCTTCCACGCCGGGGAAGGTGACCGATCATCGCCGAATTTCTGACGGAATAGGCTGGTGCTTACCGTCGCCGTTGGCTGGCACGACTTATTGCGTGCATAAGCCCGAAGAGTCTCTTCCAAATCCAGAACGTTATCCAAACGCAGAAGTGTCAGCTGATCAGCGAATTCGCGATTAATCAATGTGTCCAGGAAATGCTGCACATGTTCACGTAAATCGTAGGCGATCCGTCCTTGATCGGCAAGTTGGCTCGCATCCCCGCCACATTCAACCGGTGAAGGTACTCAATGGGATTTTCGTCAGACCGCTGCTTCGTGTATTAGTATTGGCGAGATGCCGATTGGCTCCTTCCACAGTACTGAATTTCGATCTCATCGACGAGACTTTTCCAACTTGCACGAGTGGATCTGATCAGCTGCCGATGCCAATTGCGCGCCGGTCCTTTAATCAAATCACCCATAATTAAACACTTCCCTTGGTCGGAGGCTTGGTCACGCATAAATGCTGACTTAAGGCGACTAATCCAATTCCGCGCTTGATCTTCATCTCCTTCTTTCCCTGAAAATTCCTTCAGATCGCTAATCGCAGACATCCGAATCCTGGGAATCGGCTGTTGTCCGGGCATTACAGTGTACGCTGACGCAACTGTGGCTTGTCGAGGTAGAATGATCGGCTCGTCTGGATTGGTGTAGTCACGCCGGGATTGTTGACCGTGGAACGAATATACAGATTCCATGTCAACATCCTTAACCGACACCGATCTTCCAGGCTTTGACTGATGATCACGACGCGAATAAACGGACTCCATATCGACATCCTTGACTGTCGCAGCTCTTCCTGGCTATGGCTGGTGAAGTTTCGTGTACACAACTCCCGGTGTCAACTTGCCTCTTTCTTCCGCCAAAAACTGCTTCATGGCCTTGTCGAAAAATGTTTGCAGCTGTGGGCCCTACGATGACTGATCATCGTCTGCCTTGACTGATTGTGGTTCCCTCTTGACAATTGAGAACTTGGCTTCGTCTTTCTGGCAGACCATCATTCGGGTAACCTTGGGTTCCACGCTATTAGCACTGCTAGACTCCATTCAGACATGTCGCCCTCCGAAGGAGCAGATTCGTAACAGGATGATCCTGTATGCTCTGCCACATTGATCGACGGACCCGCTTCGATTGTCAGCATAGTACAAGGCGGTTACACTATAGAGGATAGACCCAATATAGGTACCAACAGTTCGAAAAGCTGCTCGGTAGTGGTCGCAACGTCTTCAGGGTTGAGATCGAACACTTCTTCAGCATCGTAGGCGCCTGTAGCCAAACCAACTTGCTTGATCGGGCGTGTTAGCCCTAACCCCAGCTGAAGCTTGTCCTTCCCGTCCGTCACTGGTTGATCGACTGCTACGTTCAGCTTTCCGCTGATCGTGACCCCGAGAAGGTTCATGATCGAATCCATCAATAAGAAATTCTTTAGTTCCTTCATATAAAACCTCCTTGCCAAATCAGATTTTTATGGTGGCATACTTGATCGACTTTTATCGCTCTCTGAGCCCGGCTCCTTCAGCAACGCCTTCGGTCGTTTCGGGTCGTAGTATCTTACCACCAGCTTCCAATCCGGATCATCATATGCATATGTAATTTTAGGATCATAACGCAAGTTATGATCCGCAGGGGCTCCCGAAAGAGCCTTGGGAGGTGATCGAGGCTTTTTCTCCTTTATGTAATCATGATATCTCCCAAGTCCTGATGATCAGCATTTCCTTTCTTCTTCAGAAGTGGAGACGGCGAACTGCCTTCCGTCGTCATAACCTTCTCCTTCTTTTTCACTTTAATCTTCAATCCTGCTTCTGCTTTTTCACGTCCACATCAGCGCCATCTTGCGTAGAATAACGGTGATATCCCGCGTCGCCCAAAGATCCGGGCACGCGCACCATTGTGGTGGAGCGGCTGATCAGAGTTTTTGACGCTTGATCAGGCGGTACCACGGCGCCCGGACTGACGACTGACGAAGGGGGTCCTCCGGTTGTCTTGTGTGACTGACTTGTGTTCCTGCTCACCTTGTATACCCGACGGCTTGGGCTTGGGTAGCTCTCCAGGTGGCGGGGATGTCACACTACAATTCCTTGATGCAAGATTAGGGTAATTCTTAGCGAATCGACCGATGTGCTGATCAGGTGTGGTCAGGCTTGATCACGATTGCTCAGGACCACTGATCGGTCTAGTAAATTCCTTACGAGTTGGTGCGAGCTGCAAACAGTTGATCGCAGGTCGCAGGTTGTAGATCGTTGACCTCTGTGGCGATGAGCGAAGGGGTACTTGATCAGGCAGCGGAAGTCTTCACCGCCTGATCGCCGAGCCTCTTAGACTTAATACGCTAATAGAATACCCAATATACTCTGTATTCTACGCTTAACTAATAGGAGGGTCGATCAGCGACGGGCTGGTCGATGGTTTCTACAAAAAATCAGCCTAGTAGTTCCCGTGGGGCGCTTAAAGCAGCCGAACTACCAGGGGCCAAACGTATACCAATTGGGAAGAGGTGAGAGCGCACTGCTCGATCACGTTCCCAAAACCAAACAACAGAAAAACCTTTAAAAAGCTACCGCTAGCACAGCAGGCGGAGTCGCGGGCCAGTTCTCGACACTCTACGCCTGCCGGTGGGCCAAAAATGCACTAAGTGCTCCCTCTCGGGACGTAGAGATGCGTAGGAATAGGGGGAGGCACAAAAGTGCCGTCCCTGGATGTCCTTGGCAGTTGGACGCAAAAAAAGAACTGTATTACTGCTTATATCCTAATATCTACCAAAAACCTAATATCAGCCAATCAGAACTACCCATTCCTACGCATTTTGTCGACCATTCGACCTTATTTATCCGCCTACCGTTAGGTTACCGTTAGGTTTGTCCCAGTTGTCGCATCGTCTCAGATGTCCCGTCCATGTCCCGTCCATATTCGCCACCGTTGTGCCAAAAGTTGTACTGACTGATGTACCAACTGTGGTACCAACTGTGGTGCTAACTGTCGTACCACCTGTTGTACCGACTATTGTACCGACAAAATTTATGGTACATTTTACCACAGCCGTACCCATAGTGGTGCCCACAATTATGTACCAATTTTCATGGTACCCTTTACCACAGAGTGGTGCCCACAGTCATGCACCCAGTTACACACAAGCAACATTACTAGCCCATCCACAAAACAATGTAGTGATGCACCAATTTTTTGGTACACTTTGCCACAAGATCTACGAGAGGCGCATGGATCAGGTGATCAAGGACTGTATCATTCTCAGTATGTTTGATAAGCTCAAGGAGCTCAAGTGCTCGCCAACTGGCGATGTAAGCATTCATCTGGACAAGTTGTTTAGGATCAAGTCGGACATGAAGAGCTACGGCTACGACGTTAAGGATATTAACATGAAGCAGATGATGCTGGACAGTCTTCCTGATCTGTACGAGTACAAGCAGCTGCGCGGAGCTGTGAAGTGTGCGGTCTGCGGAGATGACCCTAGATGGGCTCCGGCGCTTATTGAGCAAGCGGCCTTGAACCAGTCACTTCGCAGCAAGGGAAACGGTGCCACCAACTTGGGTGGTGGTCAACGCCAGTAACAAGGGGTCAACACAGGTGCTCGCCATCAGCAGCAAAATGGGCAACATGGGAGTAAGAATAATTATCATAGTGATGGTCAACGGAAACCGAAGCGTGACAGAAAGAATAAGGCGTGTCACCGATGTGGTGAGAACGGTCACTTTAAGGAGGAGTGTATGGCTATTATTGATGGTGTTGCTGGGCCTGGTACGGATGCCACCAGCGGAGGTAACGCTGGGACGCAAAGGCGTCCACAACGCTCCAACTACACGAGTTGCGGCGGCGAGCCCGTGCGTACAAGCGTGAAGTTGTTGAGGATG
The DNA here is from genome assembly GCA_026184515.1 of Peronosclerospora sorghi. Lineage (NCBI taxonomy): Eukaryota > Oomycota > Peronosporomycetes > Peronosporales > Peronosporaceae > Peronosclerospora > Peronosclerospora sorghi. The sequence goes on along the minus strand of CM047580.1, from coordinate 36,629,288 downwards.
AGCCAGGTGTGGCTGCTGGTGTTGCAGTGCTCAGTCCAATGGTGGCCGCAGCAGAGCCGAAGAGTCAGAATGCCATGCAGACCAAGTCATTGCCAAAGGGATCGTCATGGTGGTGTTTCGACACGGGCTCTAATGTGCACTTAACCGGCGATCGCTCTCTCTTTGTCAACCTTGAAGATATTCATCCAGAAAGTATTGGTACAAATGTCGTTGGTGTGGCCGCCACGAAGGTAACTCGTGCGTCCGGAATTGGTCGAGTGAAGATCATCACTCAGGTGGGCGACACCGTGATGCACTTCCACATGCGGATGGGCCACCTGAATTATGATACAATTCTCAGGTTGGCAAAGGACCCGCAATACGGGATCCGGATTACAGATGAGACGCGCAGGAACTGTGTTACCTGCGCGCAAGGGAAGCATACAAAAAATAACCAGTCGAAGAAAGATAGTGTGGTGGAGTCAAGTTCAAAATCGAACACCGTAGTGTCGAGAACCTAACCACCATCGTGTCCGGCCGTCCAACTTACGGAGGGGGGGGGTACCCCGCGAACCTTCGCCCACGATCCGATCCGATCGTCCGCTGCTAGAAGACGACCGGTCATCAACACAGGACACCTGGTCCGATTTGTTCTTCATCTCACCTTGTGTACCCGATGGAATGGGATGGTAACATACTCGGTGGATCGTTGCTGGGAATTGACTTGTTGTCTAAATGTGGGAGACCGTGCTGGGTAGTGTACTCTGGTCGGAACTCTTCACCCTGGGTACGGACAGACCAGTTATACTCCAAGTAAATGTACTTCAAAGGGCAGATCGGTCAATCGATCGTAGAGCCCAACCAATATGAGAAAAAAGTCCAATAATCCAATATAGAGATCCAATAAGAACGTGATACACTCCACGAACGATATCTCCACTAAATAATCCAATAACTTGATAACACGTTCCAAATGTGTGCAACTTGCGCTTGGAAAGCCGACCAATGTGTACTCCCGTCGAGGGACTTCCGGCGGGCCAAGCGCGCCTGTAGCGCGTCCCGGCCGGGTAAAATAAGATGGAGGGGATTGATCGACCCTCTTCTTCCAAACAATCTGCGGCGTGCAGAGGCGACTGATGTACGAAGCGACGAAACGACTTCCCGTTGAGTGTTAAAGGCTAAGAAAATATTCCACACTAACCAAAACTATCCCCTATGGTCCTCAATATGTACAAACATGAAAATATGTAGGTACACGAAATCTCATGTGACTTACCAAAATCCGTGTTCTTGACACCTCTTGCACATGATAGGCTTAAAAGACTCCTGGATTTCCACCAATCCGATCTCCGATAGGCCGATCGGTGCGCTGCTGACCGGATACAACCAAAATCCTTGGGTCCGCTTCGCCACAGCCGCCCCTGAGTCGTGTCGCAGCCGCGCAACGGTAGCGGCCCGATCTCATCATATCCAGATCTTCACAGAAGCGGACTTCACCAATGGACGGATCTCAGAATCCACCTTCGCCAGGTACTTGCCTTGCACACCTGATCGTCTTGTAACCTCTCTTGACCTTCTTTGCTGCAGGTGCCCTGCGTTCCTTATCGCCCGATATTGGTTGGCCGACCAGATCGGCCCGATCTGACAGCCCTCTCAGCACTTCAGCGTCCGACATACCGGACAGGCATTTGATCAAGGCCGATCAGCTCCGGAAAACAGTCAAGGAGCTCCAGTCCCAGTTATCCACCAAGGATTCTTCACTCCTGCAACTGCGAAATGAGGTGGATACGTTGATCCCCATGTCCACGAAGTTGCAGGAGGTGACCACTGAAAACGCACGTCTCCTGGCCCAGATCGCCCAACAAGCAACGCAAGGTAGGCCGATCGGTCTGTTTCTATCTTGGCTCTGGTCTGAATCTCCTTTACATGTAGATAAGTTGCTCGCCGACATCTCCAAAACGTTCGACTCCCTATTCACGGCTGATCGGCAGTCGAATGATCATTGCGATCAGCACCGACCGATCTTGGACGGGCTGATCGGCGCACGGCACGATCCGTCTCGCTTGGAGGCCTACCGATCGCACCTCCTGGGGCATCTCGCGGTGGTCAACCGGCAGAGGTTATAGGACCAGTCCGATCGGACCTTACTCCACACCCAACACGGTGACCTGGAGAGGCAGATCATCGAGTTACAGGTCGCGGTCCGGGAGCAGATCGGGAAGTTAGAGTTCTTCCAGACCCGATCGGACGCCTGGACCCAGGAATCGGATAGTCGCTAGGCAGCCGTAAACCGGTGCTACCAACAGTTGACTGACTTGTTGCACCGGCTTCCGGCTGCCTGCTCTAACGCTGACCGGTCTGCATCGGTCATCCTGGTTTATCCGCATCAAGATCGGACCCTACACCACTCATTGGCCAAAATTAAGCAACCCGTAATTCCGAAAACCTCCCAGAAGCGCAAGGACGCGTCGAAGAGCTCAAGGGCGCGGGGCATAGCGCGCGACTCCGAACTCGAGGAGAAGCTAGCGGTGCCCCAGAAGAAATCCAAGACGCCGCCACATCTCCCAAGCCCCAGATCGGATGCAGGTGACAAGTCCATCATCACCAAATCTCGTGCGCCATCGCGCGCCCCCGCTCCGCTCACACCAAGCGTATAGAGGTCTCCTCCGGAGAGGACTCGGGGGGCGGATCGAGCGATTCCGAATTCTTAAACACTGCGTTATCCAAGTCCCGGTCCGACCAACGCCGACGTTCCGTTCCTGCGAAACATGCATCGGGGACTAATGAGGCGATCAGCTCCCAGGGTGATGGTGCTGCACCGACGCGCGAGTCGACCGGATCGGTACCTTCGTTCCAGTCTGGCACATCTGGGATGCGCAATCACGCCCGATTGAAAGGGTTTGTTGACCGGAGATCGGCCTCTCCCACCGCTGACTTCGGATGCCACCTTGCCGTGGTCACCGGGGCAGATCGGTAGCTTGCACCGATCCGCCCTGACCAAGCAAGATCTATCCCGGTCTATGTCTCGACTAGATTTATGGCTTTTCCCTCCAACTCTGAAAGCCCCTGAACCGTCTGCGTGGCGGGCGGATCTAGTCACAGGACCGCAAGTCGCCCGTCTGTATGCAGATCAACCATGGGAAGTGTTGCTCAGCGCCAAGTTGGATTCCATGTTCGCGTCGACTCCTTGGATCGATTTGCTTCTGGGTCGACTTCGGGTTTTCAACACAGCTCACTGTCAAGCGATCTGGGAGTTTACCCATTATCTCCTCCTTCCCGCGGGCCGGAATCTACGTGACCAAGACCTGATCTTGTATCGGAAGCGCCCGAAGCAACGTCGGAGTCGGGCGGGAGAGGCCTGGCTGATCCTATGTCAGTTTATTCTGGAAGGGATGCTGGCTCGCGAGTGCGACATCGACATCTTCCTGTATCCGGTATTTCTTCATATGGCCAAGCGTCGCGTTGAGAGCTCCGGGGCGTTGACTGAGGACAGCATCTGGTATCCTGGTGTGGATGCGACAGGCCTGTCGTAGACCTGATGGACGCCTTGGTCCAGGTCGATCTACAGGAGCCCTGGCGTATTCAACATCGGGACCAGATCGAAGACCATCCGGCATTTACTATCGGTCGTTTGTGGGGTGATTTCGACCCTTAATGTGTCATATAGCTGACCAGATAATCCATGGTACATGTCATCATTCTTTTACAATTCATGATCATCTGATCGCTTAATCCAATCTCATCACTTTCTCCAAACTTGCACCAACACGTTATCACACACTGTATCCATCCACTTTGCGAAAATCATCACCATGTTCGTCATTCCACTACTCCAGTTCATCACAGTTCATCACAAAATTCACAATAATTCAGACCTTGCACATATTCACACCGATCGACATACTGATCGGTGCTACTGTGTGTTTTGATCTTCGTCTTCATGAGTCTGCATCACTGCGAATCGATTCTGAATGACTCGTTCTCGCTAGAACTCTCGTACCAGTGCCCCACAATTTAGATCGAGTTCGTCGATCCAAGTTTCTTCGTCATGATCCTTCCAGCGGACCAGGTATTCTCGGTGGGTGTGACCGAAACGGGTCTTCTTGACCGATCGGACGTCTAGCACCTTTTCACCTCGAATTCTTCCTCTTCCAATGGCCTTTCCCAACTGTCCTCCGGAAGCAGAGACTCATCAAAATCGAACCTCTCCGCTTCGTCCACCAGACATGGCATTTTAGGCCGATAGGGGACTTATCTGACCAGCTTCAGCTTGGACACGTGCACGATCGGAAAAACTTTGTAATCTGTGCCGATCGTGATCAGACGGGCAGCATACTTACCGATCAGCTCTGCTACACGGAAAGGACCGTGCCTCATATGAGCCAACTTCTTCGCATAGCCTTCCTTGACCCGATCGAGTTATAACCATACTCTCGCCCCTGGTTCAATACCATGAGGGCGGACCTGATCGTTATTCCGATTTGCTCGATCTTGTGTGGCCTGACGCAACTTTTCGTTGACGACTTCTTTCGCTTGCTGATAATGCTTCTGGACCTGCATAAGCCAACGACGGGCATCGCGATCGCGGGTCCGAGTGCAGCCGATCGGTATCGCCGCTTCAAGTGTCGATCGAGGGTCCCATCCATACGCCGGATAAAAAGGCGTTTCTCCTCGGACCCGATCGGTCGAAGAGTTGAGCGCGAATACCAGTCTCTCTGCATACTCATCCCAGTCATGTTGGTCTGGATCGGCCACATACATCTTGATCGCCCTTGTGATTGTCTGCACCATGCGTTCAGCCGATCCGTTCGCTTGCGGACGATATGCCATCGTCGCGCTCTGCTTCTGGCCTAGCATGTTATTGAACGATCGGAACACCTCGGCAATAAAACCAGGTTCCCGATCGTGTCTGATAACATCGCTGGCTCCGAACCTTCTGAATACGCATTCCTAGTAACTCTGGGCGATCTGATCCGCAGATCGGGGTGCACTAGCCTTAGCGATCGCCAGACCAGTGACATGTCGATCCAGATCAGCAGCTCAGTGTTGCTGTGCGTCGATCTGGGCAGCGACGGTATGTGATCCATTGCTATCACCTGGAAAGGGTGCGTAACCTCGATATTCCCGGGCGATCGCCCCTTGATTATCGGCCTTCCCTTTACCGTCTCGCAATCAGTGCAACAGCCCACATATTTCTGCACGCTCCGAAAAAGTCCTCTCCAGTGAAAGTGGGCCCTGATCTTGTGATATGTCCTGCCTACGCCCTGATGTCCCCCTTCTAGACTCACATGGTAGTGATGAAGGACATCCGGCTGTAGCAATGCAGGGATCACCAGTTTCGCCAGTCGGTCTCGATCGGCACTGTCTTGGTCAACGTCACGGCAGTAATATAGCAATCCGTTGTCGTCCACATCGTAACTGTCCGCGATCTTGGTACACTATTTCGCTTGATCGTTCGTTAAATTGGACTATTCACCCCCTTACGCAGAACGGCTTTCCGGTTGACGATCCAATCTTCTTCGTCCTGCGCCTTTAGGATCCGTTCCACCCTTAGCTATTGTACAGCGTACTCGCTCAGCCTTTCCTTCGGGAACGATCGGCGAGACTTCTGAGTTCGCGATCTAGTCGCTGCCATTACATGCACCTGATCGGGGCTGTCCTTGGGCTTGATCAACTCCGGGAGCCTGTTTATGTCCATAAGTTCAAGTAGAACGGCCTCCTCGGTGATCGTCACCCCGATCTGGTCCCGCATGGCTTTTGTCGGGAGGTGGTCGGCGCTTCGGTTCAAATCCCGTTTCACGTGCAATAGCTCGTGGTTGGGGTAATCTTTCAGCTCCTTCATCACCCGATCGTTCAACAACTTCAGCCGTGGTGCCTTACAGTCGATCTCCCCGGTGATCTGCCTTATCACTAGGTTGGAGTCACCACATATGATGATCCGACCTTTCTTTTGTGATGCCAGCAGATCAATACATAGAAGCAGCCCCCGATATTCCGCTTCGTTGACCGTTATGTCAGGCGTGAAATCGGCGGCGGATGCTACTATATACCATTGTGGTAACTTCCACAGTATGGCACTATAGGAGCCGACCTTCTTCTTCACGATATCCGACCCGTGAGTTCCTCATCCCGATCGACGATCGGTGGCGGCATCGAGATGGACTGTCAATGTTTCTTCCTTGGGGCAATCGCCATCAAAGCTTCATCCACTTCAGACCGAGGGGTGATGCTGGCAGCCAATGTGCCAAATATCTCTTCCTCTCCCTTGGTCCACTTGACGACCTCGAGGGACCACTGTGACAAGATCGCTGACCATCTGCCGAGCCGACCGTCCATCCCATTGTCCGATAATATCCAGGCCAATGTTGACTTCCTTGGTAGGACCTTTACGGGTCGGCCGCCCAGCAGGTTATAGCACACATCCAAAATCCGTAGTAAAGCAAAAACTTCCTTTTCGACGATCCCATAGTTGACTTCGTTCGGCTTCAACGTCTGGCTCGTAAAAGTGACCGGATGGTACACTCCATCATATTCTTGCACTAGAGTGGCCGAAATGGCCCACTTACTAGCATACACAATGACTATCGGCATTTTTTCGGATCGAAGTGTCTTAGAATCGGTGCCGTCGCCATCTTGGCCTTCAGCATACCGAAATCAACCTGTGCACGCTTCATGTGGTCATCTTCCTCCACCTGCGGAAAATCTGCAGGCAGATCAGAGTCGCAGCCCAATGGTAAGGTTCCTCGATCTCCTTCGCGCAACATATGGTAGTCAACTTCCCGGAGCTTGTACAGCACGGCCGCGTAAATCGCGAAGTCTTCAATGAAGCGGCTGTAGTAATTTAAGCTCCCTAAGAAGGACTGCATTGCCTTCAGCGATCTGGGAAACGGGAGGTTGTTCAGTGATTCCAGATCCTTGGGATTGGCCTCCAGCCCACTGATCGACACCATATGACCCAAATAGGCGACCTTGGACATGCCCCAAAAAACTCTTCACAGCACTGATCGACAGGTTCCAGTGATCGCATGTCTCCAACAACAGTTCGACCTTCTCGCACAGATCGCTCCATGACGAAGCAGGGATCAGTATGTCGTCGATATACGATCGCCTTTTCAGAACGGACGGTCTCCTTTCCCGATCGGGTTCACCCTCTGTAAATACATCATGGTTTTCGGTGGTGTCCCGATCGGTACTGATCTTGAAGTGTCCATACAGTGCATTGTCGATCAGCCTCTGGTAAATCTGGGGCGCGTTCTTCAAACTGAACGGCATACGGTTCAACTCGAACAGACCGAACGGCGTAACAAATGCGGAAATCTCGCGAGCCCGATCGGTCATCGAAACCACCCAAAATCCACTTGCCATATCCAGCGAGCAATACCATAGAGTCTCGTCGAGATCTTCTAGCAGATCTCTGATCAGCGGCATCGAGTACACCATAAGCTTGGTCAACCGATTTACCAACCGATAGTCGATACACAATCTGATGTCGACGCCGTTCTTCTTGATCACAATCACGATCGGTGAGGCCCACGGCGAGGTCGACGTCTTAATGATCTTGGTATCCAAAAGTCCTTTAATAAGATCGGAAAATTTTTCACGGTACTGTGACGCCACACGTCGGCATCACCGGGAGATCGGCTTGGCATCACCAACATCGATGTCACAGATTGCTCCGCGAGCTGCAGGGGGTAAGGCATTGCCTTTCCCGATCAGCAGATATTTCTTCTTCCAGATGATCTTCTTAAGCTGATCTATCTGGTTGGGACTGTTGACATCCCGATCACTCACTTGTAGATAGTCCAAGGTGACTTCGGTCGAATCGGCAGACACTTCAGGGAGGACTGCCATCTGGCTCTCCAGCTCCTGAATGTACTGATCCTCGCCCTCATGTATACAAACTTGTTAGTCTTCTGGGGTGACATCACCCAAACCGTCCTGATCGGTTGCACACTGCTGTTCCCGATCAGCGGGATGCTCTTCACCGACATCGATCTGCTTAGGCGCGCCATCAAGGTCCGCCCCATCCATCCCATGTTCCCCTTTTTCTTTTTCCGGCTCCGATGTCGCCTGTTCTTGTGTCGCCACCATCTTGACGAACCTTGGCTCATCTGCTTGATGGTCCACCGTGTCCGGGGACTGCGGTTCCTTTCTTCGCATTAACATCTTCTTTGGGGTTACATAGCTGGGTCGTTCCACCATAGGTGAGGTATCTTCTTCCACCGATCCATCATCGCTGATCAGATCGGTGGTCGCTTGGTATGCCAAGTTCTGCCACTCAAAATACCGTCTCGATCCGGTCGAGAAGAACCCCGCCTTTCTTGGAACCTTCCCCTCCGCTAGCCAAATGCCAACGATAGCATTGTTGCCGAGTGTAAGCGGCTTGTCACCGATATTAGTGACTCGGACAAAATCATATCGGCCGGCGCTCTTCACAAAGGTCGGCACCCACCGGTCACCCCTGGTCACCCATAACTTCCTTGATCGAAAACCTTTGTCGACCGGGGCATCATCGGATTGACCGACTGGAATGGTGTCATCTTAGTCCCACCTGACCAGATTGGTGTGCGATCCGTATAGGGGCCGCCGACCAGCTAACTGGATCTGGACCTCATCCGGGAGTGTAAGCACTCCATGAGACAGATTCAGGCGAATACCCGCCGGCACCATGAAATCCATGCCTAACAGGGCATCCTGACCGGCCAACTTGCCAACCCAAGCGCTGAAGAAGTAGACCAACGAAGCCGATAGGGTGATCTTCACGCGCGTCCTTCCTTCGGTCATGTAAGAGTTTTCCCCAATTCCGACGCATTCTTGTATCTGGGTGTCGTCTATACGACATCCGACCTTACGAGGAAAGGCGGAGTCAATAATCGAGACTTCGGCCCCAGAGTCGAACAACATCGTCGCCTTCTGGTTGTTAATCTTGCCACAGGCTTTCGCCTGCTTAAACCATTTGTCCGGCGCATGATACTTCCAGTATCCGCAAGACTCCCCCGGCAGCAGATCCAACCGCATGACCACCTTCGATCGGGAATATTCATCGGTCGTAAGATTGTAGACCGGATGATCCCGATCGACTCAATTGTGGTGGAGTCAAGTTCGAAATCGAACACCGAAGTGTAGAGAACCTGACCACCATCGTGCCCGGCCTTCCAACTTACGGGGGGGGGTACCCCGCGAACCCTCGTCTTCGATCCGATCGGATCGTCCGCTTCTGGAAGACGACCGATCGTCAACACTGGACGCCTGGTCCGATTCTTTTCTCATCTAACCTTGTGTACCCGATGGATTGGGCTGGTAACACACTCGGTGGATCGGTGCTTGGATCTGAATTGTGGTCTAAATGCGGTAGACCGTGCTGGGTGATGTACCCGGGGCGGAACTCTTCACCCTAGGTACGGGTATACCGGTCATACTCTAAATTCGTATACTCCCCCGAGGGCAGATCGCTAACCCGATCGTAAAGCCCGGCCAATATGGGAGATAAATTCCGGTAATCCAATGAGGTCCAATAATCCAATCCAATAGGGAGATCCAATAAGAACGTGACGTAATCCACGAACGATATCTCCACGAAATAATCCAATAGGTAAAATAACACGTTCCAAACGTGTGTAACTTAACGTTGGGGGTCGACCAAAGTACGCTCCCGTCGAGGGACTTCCGGCGGACCAAATGCGTCTATAACGCGTCCCGGCCGGGTAAATTGAGCTGGAGGGGATTACTCGACCCTCCCCTCCGAAAACACTCTGCGGCGTGCAGAGGCGACTAACACGTAAGGCGAAAACTACCCCGGTTGAGCTGGGGTTCCAACGGTCACTTAAGCGAAGCAAAAAGCCAAAAACCTTTACGAAGCAAAACCCAAACGAAAGCAAATTCCGAACTTGGCAAATCCCCAACTTGGCAAATCCCCAACTACTACCTACCCCCTATAGTCCCCAATATGTACCAAACATGTAAAGATGTAGTACACGCAATCTCATGTGACCTACCCGAATTTGTGTCCTGGACACCCCTTGCACATGACTGACCCAGAAACCTCTTGACTTTCCACCAATCCGATCGCCGACAGGCCTATCGGTCCATTGTTGACCGGAACCGACCAAAATTCTTGGGTCCGCTTCACGACAGCCGCCCCTGAGTCGTGTCGCAGCCGCGCAACGGTAGCGGCCCGATCTCATCAAATCCCGATTTCCGTCGGAGCGGACTTGACCAATGGACGGATCTCCAAGTTCAACTCCTCCAGGTACTTGTTCTGCATACACGATCGCCTTGTGACCTCTCTTGACCTTCTTGCTGCAGGCGCCCTGCGTCCTTCATCGCCTCATTGAGACTCGCTGACTAGATCGGCCCGATCTGACAGCCTTTTTAGCTCTCCACCCAACACTCCGGGGTCCGATACACAGGATCGGCATCAGATCGAAGCCGATCAACTTCGAAAAACAGTCGAAGAGCTCCTGTCCCAGTTGGCAATTTAGTAGTCTGCGCTATTTCATTTTCGGGATAAAGTGAATGGTTTGGTCTATCGGACCGCGAAGTTTCAAGAGGTAACCACCGAAAATGCACGTCTCCGGGCCCAGGTCGTCCAACAAGCAACGCGAGGTAGGTCGAACGGTCTGCTTCCATCCTGGGTCTGGTCTGACTTCCTTTTGCATATAGACCAACTGTTTGCCGATATCACCAAGGCGTTCGACGCTTTATTCGCGGCGGATCGGCAGTCTCGTGATCACCGCGATCAGCTCCGACCGATCTTGGACGGACTGATCGGCGCACGCCATGACTTGTCTCGTATGGAAACTTATCGTTCATATCTCCTAGAACAGCTCGCGGTAGTTGGCCGACAGATGCTAGAAGACCAGTCCGACCAGTTCCTGCTCCGCACCCAACGTGGTGACCTGGAAAGGCAGACCATCGAATTGAAGGTCATGGTCCGGGAGCAGATCGGGAAGGTCGAGTCCTTCCAGGCCCGATCAGACGCCTGGACCCAGGAATCAAATCGTCGCTGGGCGGCCGTAAATCGATGTTATCAACAGTTAACTGACTTGTTGCATCATCTTCCGGATGTTCGTTCCAATGCTGACCGGCCTGCATCGGCCGTTCCGGTCGGTCTACATCAAGACCAGACCCGACGCCATTCATTGGCCAATAGTGCCCCACCGAAAATTTCACAAACTTCCCAGTCTAAAAAGAGCTAGGACGCGCCGAAGAGCTCGAGGGAGCGGGGAATAGCGCGCGACTCCGAACTCGAGGAGAAGCGCGCGTTGCCCCAGAAGAAGGCCAAGACGCCGGCGCAACTCTCAAGTCCAGAATCGATCGCGGATGACAAGTCTGTCATCGCCAAATCTCGTGCGCCCTCGCGCCCCCGTGCCGCGCACACCAAGCGCATAGAGGTCTCGTCTGGAGAAGGCTCGGAGGGCGGATCCAGTGACTCCGAATATCTGATGACCGCTTTATCCTAGTCTCGGTCGGATCGGCGTCGAGGTTCCGTTCCAGCGAAGACCGCATCGGGGAAAAAAGCCGACCAGCTCCCAGAGTGATGGTGCTGTGCCGACGTGCGTGTCGACCGGATCGGTTCCTTCGTTCCAACCCGGCACCTCTGGATTGCATAAGCATGCTCGACTGAAAGGATTGTTGGCTGGAGGTCAGCCTCTCCCATCTCGGACTTCGGATGCTCCTTCGCCGTGGCCCTCGTGGAAGATCGGCAGCCTGTACCAGTCTGCACTGACCAAGCAAATATTAGCACGGTTTCTGTCTCGCCCGGACTTCTGGCTCTTTCCTCCGGCGCTCAAGACCCCTGAAACCTCTGAATGGCGGGCGGACTTGGTTACAGAGCCACAGATTGCCCTTCTGTACGCAGATGAGCCGTGGAAGGTGTTCGTCCGCCCTAAGCTGGGGCCCATGTTTGCGCCGACTCCGTGGATCGACTCGTTCCTAGGTCGAGTGAAGACTTTCCACGAGACTTACATCCAAGCGATCTGGGAGTCCACGAACTATCTAGTACTTCCCGGTCGAGCTCAGCATGACCAAGGTCTGATCTTGTTCCAGAGGAACCGCAAAAGACGCCGGAGTCGGGCAGGCGAGGCCTGGCAGACCCTATGCCAGTTTGTTCTGGTAGGGATGCAGACCCGCGAATGCGACCTCAACATCTTCCTGTATCCTATGTTTCTCCATATGGCCAAGCGTCGGGTCGAGAAAGCTGGGGTGCTAGCTGACGACGGCGCCTGGTATCCCGGTCTTCATTGTGACGAGCCGGTCACCAACCTCAAGGACGCTTTGGCCCAGATCGATCGGAAGGAGCCCTGGCGCAATCAATACCAGAAACAGATCGAAGGCCATCCGGCGTTGACTATCGGCCGTCTGTGGGGCGATTGTGATCCTTGATGCATCAGTTAGCTGACCAGATAATTCGTAATATATGCCATGGTTCCTTTCACATTGCTGATCATCTAATCACTTGACCAAATTTCACCATTTCCTCCAAGCTTGCACCAGCACGTTATCATATACAATTTCCATCCACATCGCGAGAATCATCACTACGTTCGTCATTCCACTACTCCAATTCGTCACGGTTCATCACAGTTCATCATAAATTCACAAAGTTCCGACCTCACACATATTCACACCGATCGATATACTGATCGGCGCTACTGTGGGTCTTGGTCTTCGTGGGTATGCATTACTGCGAAGCGATTCCGGCTGACTAGGTCTCGATCGAACTCTCGTAGCAGTGCTACACAGTTTTGGTCGAGCTCGTCGATCCAAGTTTCTTCATCATGATCCTTCCACCGGACCAGATATTCTCGGTGGGTGCGTCCGAAACGGGTATCCGTGACCGATCGGACAACCAGCACCTTCTCCACTTCGAATTCATCCTTTTCCAACGGCCGTTCCCAACTGTCCTCCGGCAGCAGAGCTTCATAGAAATCGAATCTCTCTGTTTCGTCCACCAGACAGGGCATTTTATGCCGATCGGGGAATTCTATAACCAGCTTCAACTTGGAGACGTTGACGATCGGAAAAACTTTGTAATCCGTGCCGATCGTGATCAGACGGGCCGCATGCTCACCGATCACCTCTGCTACACGGAAAAGACCGTGCCACATATGAGCTAACTTCTTCGCATAGCCCTCCTTGACCCGATCGAGGTATAGCCATACCCTCGCCCCTGGTTCACTACCATGGGGTCGGACTTGGTCGTTGATCCGGTCTGCCCGATCTTGTATGGCCTGACGTAACTTTGCGTCGACGACTTCTTTCGCGTACTGATAGTGCTTCTGGACCTGCATACGCCAACGGCGGGCATCGCGATCGCGGGTCCGAGTGCAGCCGATCGGTATCGCCGCTTCAAGTGTCGATCGAGGGTCCCATCCATACGCCAGATAAAAAGGCGTTCCTCCTCGGACCCGATAGGTTGTATAGTTGAGGGTGAATACCAGCCTCTCTGCATACTCGCCCCAGTCACATTGGTCTGGATCGGCCACGAACATCTTGATCGCCCTTGTGATTGTCTGCACCATGCGTTCAGCCGATCCGTTCGCATGCGGGCGATATGCCATCGTCGCGCTCTGTTTCTGGCCCAGTATGTTATTGAACGATCGGAACACCTCGGCCATAAAACCGGATTCCCGATCGTGTCTGATAACATCGCTGGCACCGAACCCTCTGAATACGCATTCTTCATAACTCTGGGCGATCTGCTCCGCAGATCGAGATGCACTAGACTTCGCAATCACCAGACCAGTGAACAGGTCGAGCCAGATCAGTAGCTCAGTGTTGCCGCTCGTCAATCTGGGCATCGACGATATGTGGTTCATTGCTATCACCTGGAAAGGGTAAGTGGACTCGATATCCCCGGGCGATCGACCCTTGATTACCGGCCTGCCCTTTCCGGTCTCGCAATCAGTGCAACAGCCCACATATTCCTGCACGCTCCGAAAAAGTCCTCTCCAGTGAAAGTGGGCCCTGATCTTGTGATATGTCCTGCCTACGCCCTGATGTCCCCCTTCTAGACTCACATGATAGTGATGAAGGACATCCGGCTGCAGCACCTCAGGGATCACCAATTTCGCCAGTCGGTCTCCATCGTCACTGGCTTGGTAAACATCGCGGAAGTAATATAGCAGTCCATTGTCATCCACCTCGTAGCTGTCCGCGATCTTGGCATACTCTTTTGCTTGATCATTCGTCAACTTGGCCAATTCATCGCGCAAGTATGCTTTCAGGTTGACGATCCACTCTTCTTCGTCCTCCGCCTTGAGGATCCGTTCCGCCCTTAGCTGTTGCACTACACGCTCACTCAGCCTTTCCCTCGGGAAAAATCGGCGAGACTTCTGAGTCCACGATCTAGTCGCTGCCATCACATGCACCTGGTAGGGTCTATCCTCGGGCTTGATCACCTCGGGGAGCCTGTTTATATCCATTAGCTCGAGTAGAACGGCCTCCTCGGTGATCGTCACCCCGATCTGGTCCCGCATGGCCTGGGTCGCGAGATGTTCGGCGCTTCTATTCCAATCCCGTTTCACGTGCAATAGCTCGTGGTTGGGGTAGTCTTTTAACGCCTTCATCACCCGGTCGTTTAACAACTTCAGCCGTGGTGCCTTGCAGTCGATCTCCCCAGTGATCTGCCTTATCACCAGGTTGGAGTCACCACATATGATGATCCGACCTTTCTTCTGTGATGACAGCAGGTCGAGACATAGAAGGAGCCCCCGATATTCCGCCTCGTTGACCGTTATGTCAGGCGTGAAATCGGCGGCATCTGCTACTATAGACCATTGTGGTAACTTCCACAGTATGGCGCTAAAAGAGCCGACCTTCTTCTTCACGATATCCGACCCGTCGAAACTCAAAACCAGGAGTTCCTCATCCCGATCGACGATCGGTGGCGGCATCGAGATGGACTGTCAAGGTTTCTTCCTCGGGGCAATCGCCATTAAAGCTTCATCCACTTCAGACCGAGGGGTGATACTGGCAGCCAATGTGCCCAATATCTCTTCCTCTCCCTTGGTCCACTTGACGACCTCGAGGGACCACTGTGACAAGATCGCTGACCATCTGCCGAGCCGACCGTCCATCCCATTGTCCGATAATAGCCAGGCCAATGTTGACTTCCTTGGTAGGACCTTTACGGGTCGGCCGACCAGCAGGTTATAGCACACATCCAAAATCCGTAGTAAAGCCAGAACTTCTTTTTCGACGATCCCATAGTCGATTTCGTTCGGCTTCAATGTCCGGCTCGTAAAAGTGACCGGGTGGTACACTCCATCATGTTGTTGCGCTAGAGTGGCAGAAATGGCCCACTTACTATCATACACAATGACGGTCGGCATTTTTTTCCGGATCGAAGTGCCTGATAATCGGTGCCGTCGCCATCTTAGCCTTCAACATACCAAAAGCAACCTGTACACGCTTCATATAGTCATCTGCCTCCATCGGCGGCGATTCTACAGCCCGATCAGAGTCGCAGCCCTCTCGTAGAGTTGCCCGATCTGCTTCGCGCAACATATGATAGTCGACTTCCCGGAGCTCGTACAGCACGGCCGCGTAGACCGCGAAGTCTTCAATGAAGCGACTGTAGTAATTCAGACTCTTTATAAATGACTGCATTGCCTTCAGAGATCTGGGAAACGGGAGGTTTCTCAGTGATTCCAGATCCTTTTGTAGATCGTCTCAGGTGACTTCGGGAGGATCGGCATACACTTCAGGAAGGACTGCCACCTGGCTCTACAGCTCCTGAATGTACTGATCCCCGCCCTCATGTATGCAAACTTGGTCGTCTTCTGGGGTGACATCACCCGACACGTCCCGATCGGCTGCACACTGCTGTTCCCGGTCGGCGGGCTGCTCTCAAACAACATCGACCTGTTTAGGCGTGCCATCGTGGTCCTCCCCAGCAATCCCGTGTTCTCCTTTATCCGTTTCTGGTTCCTTCTCCTCTGTCGCCTGTTCATGTGAAACAATCATGTTGACAAGCCTTGGCTCATCTGCTTGATGGTCCACCGTGTCCGGCGACTGCGGTGCCTTTCTTCGCATTAACATCTTTTTTGGGGTTACATAGCTGGATCGCTCCACCATAGGTGAGGTATCTTCTTCCACCGATCCATCATCGCTGACCAGATCGGTGGTCGCTTGGTATGCCAAGTTCTGCCACTCGACATACCGTCTCGATCCGGTCGAGACGAACCCCGCCTTTCCTGGCACCTTCCCCTCCGCTAGCCAAATGCCAACGATAGCATTGTTGTCGGGAGTAAGCGTCTTGTCAACGATATTGGTGAGTCGAACGTAATCAAACCGGCCAACACTCTTTACAAAGGTCGGCACCCACCGGTCGCCCCTGGTCACCCATAACTTCCTTGATATGAAACCTTTATCGACCGGGGCATCAGCGGATTGACCGACTGGAATGGTGACATCTTGATCCTACCTGACCAAATCGGTGTACTATCCGTATAGGGGCCGCCGACCAGCTAGCTGGATCCGGACCTCATCCGGGAGTGTAAGAACACCATGAGACAAATCCAGTCGAATACCCGCCGGCACCATAAAATCCATGCCTAACAGGGCATCCTGACCGGCCAACTTGCCGACCATAGCGCTGAAAAAGTAGACCAACGAACCTGAGAGGGTGATCTTCACGCGCGTCCTTCCTTCGGTCATGTAAGAGTTTCCCCCAATTCCGACGCATTCTTGTATCTGGGTGTCGTCTATACGACATCCGACCTTACGAGGAAAGGCGGAGTCAATAATCGAGACTTCGGCCCCAGAGTCGAACAACATCGTCGCCTTCTGGTTATTAATCTTGCCACAGGCTTTCGCCTGCTTAAACCATTTATCGGGTGCGTGATACTTCCAGTATCCGCGAGACTCCCCCGGCAGCAGATCCAACTGCATGACCACCTTCGATCGGGAATATTCATCGGTCGTGAGATTGTAGACCAGATGATCCCGATCGACGCAATTGAGAACAGAACATGTATTGTCGGTTTATTATCCTTGCCGACATATGCATAGATGCCAAACGTAGACCGTTAGTCTAGATCCAGATTCCAACCTGTCGAGCGTTCTAGTTTAACATATTTTCCACGTCCGGTGGAAGCATCCCCGCGTGCTTACCCGGCACATACCACTTGCGCATCAGATTGAAAAACTCTTCGATCTTGCACTGGCCGGCCTCGTGGATCGCTCCACATGACTTGCACACGAAAAGTCAGTGATCGGTGGGGTGGCCGCGTATTTCTCACTTCTTGCATATTAACTTCTTCCAGAAATCCCCACCGTCATGCTTACTCGACCCGCAGTGAACACACTTCTTGCGAGGTCGGTCCGGGTCGTACTTGTTCCCACTCCTGCCCTTCCGATCAGCCTGGTTAGGAGTCGATCTGGTTCTTGGGTCAGGTTCCGTGACGAAAACGTGGCGGCACTGATCTTCATCCGACCCTGGCTGGACAGGCCGCTGCTTTCTCTTCCGACCCAGTGCTGTCTTCCGTCACAATCGCTTTGACAGCACGGGCCGATCTAGTAAAGGGCCTCTTCACGGGGTCGGCCTGGGTCTTGGATCTATATCGACCCGATCCAACGGCGACCTTCGCCCTCATACTGCGCGAGTGTTGCAGAATCCGCAACGTTTGTTCCACTTCCGTAACATCCTTTAGGCGCAGTAGTAAGCTGATCTGCCAGCTCTTGGTCATCCAGGGTACTAATGTAGTGACCCACATGCTCCATAGCGGCACCGTTCGGCGAGTTGCCTTCCTTGATCACTATCCCGGCGCGAATTGCGGCCACGTCCAGACGGTGCAAATACTCGATCGGCGTCTCGTCGCCCCGCTTCTGTATATGGTGATACTTGCGGGCGGTAGAAAATCCGGAGTTGCAGTACTGCCCTTCAAATTCTGCACATAGCAGATCCCAGTCAGAACGGACATCCCGACCCAACTGTTGGATCCAGTTCGCAGCCGGTTCTTTTAGCAGATCCCTGAAGATCAGACACCGTTCGTTTTTTGGTTTCTGATCCCGTAAGGAAAGCAGACTTGACCCGACCAAACCACGACCTGGATTGCTCTTCGTCGGCGTCCTTGTCGGTAAAGTCTTTAAGGTCCGTAGTCGCAGCCATACGAATACGTGGGATCGCGGCAGATCCAAGATCATATGCGGTCGTAGGAGCTAGGTTAGCCTTACGTGCTTTGCCCGCCCCTGTACCGTCTGACCCATCGTGGTCACCCATGTCGGCGACCGACTCCATGTCGTAATCGCTGCTCTTGCTCGGTCGGCGCGGTCGGGTTGGTTGCGACTTGCGTTTTGCCTTTCCAACTGGCTTACCACCTCGGATAGCCTTATCCGCTGATGCCACTGACTCCATATCCACATCCCGGCAAATATTGACATTTTTTCCGGGCATACCGGTACTGGACATGTGGGCGCGGAGGTGATCGGCATCGATCTCCCAAGAAACGTTCCATCATCGCTTCGAACATGGCTTGGACGTTGGCTTGGGTCATGGGCAACGTGTTGGTATCCTCCTTTGGAGGTACTCAAGCCTGTGGGGACACCCGGGGCCCCGACTCGCATGCAGCCCCTTGTTGCCGCGCGTCCTTTTTATGTGCTCCCATGGGGTCCGGTCCGACATCATGGTCATCCGCTCGACACCGACCTCCAACTCCGATGAGTTATCCGAGGCAAGTGGAGACTGATATAACGACTTATCGTCGGAGCATGCATCATCATCCATTTCAATAGTATCAGTGACCTTCAATGCCGCGGTGGGAGTTGGGCGGCGGACCGCCCCCACCTACGGCACCAAATTGTCGTGGAAGGTCGACAACGACAACTCCAACCTCCAAGTGTCCAGATCGAAAAGCTTCTGCACGTTGGCGGGCTTCCGCATCGTCATGCCAACCTCAGCCAACACCGCCAGCAGGTTCTTCACCAATAGCAACGGCCGATCGCTTTGGATCGGATCGGTGGTGGGTCCGAGAAGGCGATCGGAGATATGGGGGTCTATAATTCGCATGACCCGGTCTTCACGATTAAATCGCTTCAACTCGTGGATGTAATACATCCTGGTCAGGTCTTCTTCCTTGATAACCCCATCCCCGACCTGCGACTTCTCTTCCAAGTCATCTTCATCGGGTGGCATTCCCAGCCTTTGATTGGGGACATTGGGAAAGTGGATCGGATCGTTCCGATCCACCTCCAAATCGTTTTCATCTTTAGTATTTTCATCAAATCGTTCATTCAAATGCATAGGATCAGGACAAAAGTCCTGATCCTTTCCGGAACTATAGCAAGACCTGCTATAGTCCCGATCGGCTCCGGTGGGAGACTTATGGGGAGAAAAAAACTTATTAATCCCTATCCGTTCCTCCACCCGGCCAGATCGGACATCGCCATCCTTATTAACAACGAAAACATAAGGCGATAGCCGTTCCTTGTGTTCTATCCAGAACGATTCCACATTCAATTCCTTGTAATCAATCCTTTGCTGAATATCGCTGCGGTGATATCCACGATCACCAAGTGATCCGGGCACGCGCACCATTGTGGTGGAGTCATGTTCGAAATCGAACACCGAAGTGTCGAGAACCTGACCACCATCGTGCCCGGCCTTCCAACTGACGGGGGGACACCCCGGGAACCTTCGCCCACGATCCGATCCGTTCGTCCGCTGCTGGCAGACGACCGATCATCAGCATAGGACGTGTGGTCCGATTTTTGCGTCTCCATCTCACCTTGTGTACCCGATGGAATGGGCTGTTAACACACTCGGTGGATCGGTGCTGGGAATTCACTTGTGGTCTAAATGTAGGAGACCGTGCTGCGTAGTGTACCCTGGTCGGAACTCTTCACCCTGGGTACGGACACACAGGTTATACTCCAAGTAAATGTACTTCAAAGGGCAGATCGGTCAATCGATCGTAGAGCCCAACCAATATGAGAAAAATGTCCAATAATCCAATATAGAGATCCAATAAGAACGTGATACACTCCACGAACGATATCTCCACGAAATAATCCAGTAACTTGATAACACGATCCAAACGTGTGCAACTTGCGCTTGGAAAGCCGACCAATGTGTACTCCCGTCGAGGAACTTCCGGCGGGCCAAGTGCGCCTGTAGCGCGTCCCGGCCGGGTAAAATAAGATGGAGGGGATTGATCGACCCTCTGCTTCCAAACAATCTGCGGCGTGCAGAGGCGACTGATGTACGAAGCGACGAAACGACTTCCCGTTGAGTGTTAAAGGCTAAGAAAATATTCCACACTAACCAAAACTATCCCCTATGGTCCTCAATATGTACAAACATGAAAATATGTAGGTACACGAAATCTCATGTGACTTACCAAAATCCGTGTTCTTGACACCTCTTGCACATGATAGGCTTAAAAGACTCCTGGATTTCCACCAATCCGATCTCCGATAGGCCGATCGGTGCGCTGCTGACCGAAAACGACCAACATTTGGGTCCGCTTCGCCACTATAGCGGCGAAAATGCGCCCATCGATCGGATCGGTGGTGTGATTTGTTCTGACCTTAAGGGTCTAATCACGCCAAAAGATCGATTGGGCAATCGCTACCTGGTCAATTTTATTGATTTCAACGGCAACTTTACTAGAATTTTTTTGGCCAAGACCAAGGACGTTGCGGCCAAGAAATTCGAGAATTTTTTGGCTTTTTTGGCGAGAACTTTTGGATGCAAAGTTCACGTTCTAAGGACCGACGGAGGGCGGAGTATAAGAACGTTGATTACTTTAGTCGTAGTACCGGCATCGCGCGGCAGATAAGCGACACCGGGAATTGTGGTGAAGTGGATTCAAGAATTTTAGTCACTTTGTGTAAACGGAACGCCGATCAGCTTATTAGCGATCGGATTGGTGGAAAACAAGGAGGTTATTAAGCCTATCATGTGCAAGAATTGTCAAGAAAACGGATTTTGGTAGGTCACATGATATTGCGTGTACTTTACATATTTCATGTTTGTACATATTGGGGACCGTAGGGAGATAGGATTGGTAAGTTTTGGTTTTTCCTTCTAAGAGTCTTTTGGTTTTTCCGTCTTTCTTGGTCGTTAACACCTCAACAAGGAAGTCGTTCGTATCTTTGCACAGTACATCAGTCGAGTAAACCCCTCTAGCTCATTATACCCGGCCGGGACACGTTACAGACGCACTTGGCCCGCCGGAAGTCCCTCGACGGTAGTACGCATTGGTCGGCTTCGTAAGCCCATGTTACACACGTTTGGAACGTGTAATAAAGTTTTTGGATTGTTACGTGGAGATATCGTTCGTGGAGTTTGTAAAATTCTCGCTGGGTCTCCATATTGGAATACTGGACTTCTCTTCTTACATTGGTTGGGCTCTACGATCGGTTAAGCGATCTGCCCTTTGGTGTACACTTACTCTAAAAATAATTGGTCTGCCCGTACCCAGAGTGAAGAGTTCCGCCCAGGGTACACTACCCAGCACGGTCTCGCATTTTAGACCCAAATCAATTCACAGCGACGATCCACCAAGTGTGCAACCAGCCCATTCCATCGGGTACACAAGGTGAGATGGAGACGCAAAAATCGGACCACACGTCCTATGCTGATGATCGGTCGTCTGCCAGCAGCGGACGATCGGATCGGATCGTGGGCAAAGGTTCACGGGGTGTCCCCCCGTCAGTTGGAAAGCCGGGCACGATGGTGGTCAGGTTCTCGACACTTCGGTGTTCGATTTCGAACATGACTCCACCACAATGGTGCGCGTGCCCGGATCACTTGGTGATCGTGGATATCACCGCAGCGATATTCAGCAAAGGATTGATTACAAGGAATTGAATGTGGAATCGTTCTGGATAGAACACAAGGAACGGCTATCGCCTTATGTTTTCGTTGTTAATAAGGATGGCGATGTCCGATCTGGCCGGGTGGAGGAACGGATAGGGATTAATAAGTTTTTTTCTCCCCATAAGTCTCCCACCGGAGCCGATCGGGACTATAGCAGGTCTTGCTATAGTTCCGGAAAGGATCAGGACTTTTGTCCTGATCCTATGCATTTGAATGAACGATTTGATGAAAATACTAAAGATGAAAACGATTTGGAGGTGGATCGGAACGATCCGATCCACTTTCCCAATGTCCCCAATCAAAGGCTGGGAATGCCACCCGATGAAGATGACTTGGAAGAGAAGTCTCAGGTCGGGGATGGGGTTATCAAGGAAGAATACCTGACCAGGATGTATTACATCCACGAGTTGAAGCGATTTAATCGTGAAGACCGGGTCATGCGAATTATAGACCCCCATATCTCCGATCGCCTTCTCGGACCCACCACCGATCCGATCCAAAGCGATCGGCCGTTGCTATTGGTGAAGAACCTGCTGGCGGTGTTGGCTGAGGTTGGCATGACGATGCGGAAGCCCGCCAACGTGCAGAAGCTTTTCGATCTGGACACTTGGAGGTTGGAGTTGTCGTTGTCGACCTTCCACGACAATTTGGTGCCGTAGGTGGGGGCGGTCCGCCGCCCAACTCCCACCGCGGCATTGAAGGTCACTGATACTATTGAAATGGATGATGATGCATGCTCCGACGATAAGTCGTTATATCAGTCTCCACTTGCCTCGGATAACTCATCGGAGTTGGAGGTCGGTGTCGAGCGGATGACCATGATGTCGGACCGGACCCCATGGGAGCACATAAAAAGGACGCGCGGCAACAAGGGGCTGCATGCGAGTCGGGGCCCCGGGTGTCCCCACAGGCTTGAGTACCTCCAAAGGAGGATACCAACACGTTGCCCATGACCCAAGCCAACGTCCAAGCCATGTTCGAAGCGATGATGGAACGTTTCTTGGGAGATCGATGCCGATCACCTCCGCGCCCACATGTCCAGTACCGGTATGCCCGGAAAAAATGTCAATATTTGCCGGGATGTGGATATGGAGTCAGTGGCATCAGCGGATAAGGCTATCCGAGGTGGTAAGCCAGTTGGAAAGGCAAAACGCAAGTCGCAACCAACCCGACCGCGCCGACCGAGCAAGAGCAGCGATTACGACATGGAGTCGGTCGCCGACATGGGTGACCACGATGGGTCAGACGGTACAGGGGCGGGCAAAGCACGTAAGGCTAACCTAGCTCCTACGACCGCATATGATCTTGGATCTGCCGCGATCCCACGTATTCGTATGGCTGCGACTACGGACCTTAAAGACTTTACCGACAAGGACGCCGACGAAGAGCAATCCAGGTCGTGGTTTGGTCGGGTCAAGTCTGCTTTCCTTACGGGATCAGAAACCAAAAAACGAACGGTGTCTGATCTTCAGGGATCTGCTAAAAGAACCGGCTGCGAACTGGATCCAACAGTTGGGTCGGGATGTCCGTTCTGACTGGGATCTGCTATGTGCAGAATTTGAAGGGCAGTACTGCAACTCCGGATTTTCTACCGCCCGCAAGTATCACCATATACAGAAGCGGGGCGACGAGACGCCGATCGAGTATTTGCACCGTCTGGACGTGGCCGCAATTCGCGCCGGGATAGTGATCAAGGAAGGCAACTCGCCGAACGGTGCCGCTATGGAGCATGTGGGTCACTACATTAGTACCCTGGATGACCAAGAGCTGGCAGATCAGCTTACTACTGCGCCTAAAGGATGTTACGGAAGTGGAACAAACGTTGCGGATTCTGCAACACTCGCGCAGTATGAGGGCGAAGGTCGCCGTTGGATCGGGTCGATATAGATCCAAGACCCAGGCCGACCCCGTGAAGAGGCCCTTTACTAGATCGGCCCGTGCTGTCAAAGCGATTGTGACGGAAGACAGCACTGGGTCGGAAGAGAAAGCAGCGGCCTGTCCAGCCAGGGTCGGATGAAGATCAGTGCCGCCACGTTTTCGTCACGGAACCTGACCCAAGAACCAGATCGACTCCTAACCAGGCTGATCGGAAGGGCAGGAGTGGGAACAAGTACGACCCGGACCGACCTCGCAAGAAGTGTGTTCACTGCGGGTCGAGTAAGCATGACGGTGGGGATTTCTGGAAGAAGTTAATATGCAAGAAGTGAGAAATACGCGGCCACCCCACCGATCACTGACTTTTCGTGTGCAAGTCATGTGGAGCGATCCACGAGGCCGGCCAGTGCAAGATCGAAGAGTTTTTCAATCTGATGCGCAAGTGGTATGTGCCGGGTAAGCACGCGGGGATGCTTCCACCGGACGTGGAAAATATGTTAAACTAGAACGCTCGACAGGTTGGAATCTGGATCTAGACTAACGGTCTACGTTTGGCATCTATGCATATGTCGGCAAGGATAATAAACCGACAATACATGTTCTGTTCTCAATTGCGTCGATCGGGATCATCTGGTCTACAATCTCACGACCGATGAATATTCCCGATCGAAGGTGGTCATGCAGTTGGATCTGCTGCCGGGGGAGTCTCGCGGATACTGGAAGTATCACGCACCCGATAAATGGTTTAAGCAGGCGAAAGCCTGTGGCAAGATTAATAACCAGAAGGCGACGATGTTGTTCGACTCTGGGGCCGAAGTCTCGATTATTGACTCCGCCTTTCCTCGTAAGGTCGGATGTCGTATAGACGACACCCAGATACAAGAATGCGTCGGAATTGGGGGAAACTCTTACATGACCGAAGGAAGGACGCGCGTGAAGATCACCCTCTCAGGTTCGTTGGTCTACTTTTTCAGCGCTATGGTCGGCAAGTTGGCCGGTCAGGATGCCCTGTTAGGCATGGATTTTATGGTGCCGGCGGGTATTCGACTGGATTTGTCTCATGGTGTTCTTACACTCCCGGATGAGGTCCGGATCCAGCTAGCTGGTCGGCGGCCCCTATACGGATAGTACACCGATTTGGTCAGGTAGGATCAAGATGTCACCATTCCAGTCGGTCAATCCGCTGATGCCCCGGTCGATAAAGGTTTCATATCAAGGAAGTTATGGGTGACCAGGGGCGACCGGTGGGTGCCGACCTTTGTAAAGAGTGTTGGCCGGTTTGATTACGTTCGACTCACCAATATCGTTGACAAGACGCTTACTCCCGACAACAATGCTATCGTTGGCATTTGGCTAGCGGAGGGGAAGGTGCCAGGAAAGGCGGGGTTCGTCTCGACCGGATCGAGACGGTATGTCGAGTGGCAGAACTTGGCATACCAAGCGACCACCGATCTGGTCAGCGATGATGGATCGGTGGAAGAAGATACCTCACCTATGGTGGAGCGATCCAGCTATGTAACCCCAAAAAAGATGTTAATGCGAAGAAAGGCACCGCAGTCGCCGGACACGGTGGACCATCAAGCAGATGAGCCAAGGCTTGTCAACATGATTGTTTCACATGAACAGGCGACAGAGGAGAAGGAACCAGAAACGGATAAAGGAGAACACGGGATTGCTGGGGAGGACCACGATGGCACGCCTAAACAGGTCGATGTTGTTTGAGAGCAGCCCGCCGACCGGGAACAGCAGTGTGCAGCCGATCGGGACGTGTCGGGTGATGTCACCCCAGAAGACGACCAAGTTTGCATACATGAGGGCGGGGATCAGTACATTCAGGAGCTGGAGAGCCAGGTGGCAGTCCTTCCTGAAGTGTATGCCGATCCTCCCGAAGTCACCTGAGACGATCTACAAAAGGATCTGGAATCACTGAGAAACCTCCCGTTTCCCAGATCTCTGAAGGCAATGCAGTCATTTATAAAGAGTCTGAATTACTACAGTCGCTTCATTGAAGACTTCGCGGTCTACGCGGCCGTGCTGTACGAGCTCCGGGAAGTCGACTATCATATGTTGCGCGAAGCAGATCGGGCAACTCTACGAGAGGGCTGCGACTCTGATCGGGCTGTAGAATCGCCGCCGATGGAGGCAGATGACTATATGAAGCGTGTACAGGTTGCTTTTGGTATGTTGAAGGCTAAGATGGCGACGGCACCGATTATCAGGCACTTCGATCCGGAAAAAATGCCGACCGTCATTGTGTATGATAGTAAGTGGGCCATTTCTGCCACTCTAGCGCAACAACATGATGGAGTGTACCACCCGGTCACTTTTACGAGCCGGACATTGAAGCCGAACGAAATCGACTATGGGATCGTCGAAAAAGAAGTTCTGGCTTTACTACGGATTTTGGATGTGTGCTATAACCTGCTGGTCGGCCGACCCGTAAAGGTCCTACCAAGGAAGTCAACATTGGCCTGGCTATTATCGGACAATGGGATGGACGGTCGGCTCGGCAGATGGTCAGCGATCTTGTCACAGTGGTCCCTCGAGGTCGTCAAGTGGACCAAGGGAGAGGAAGAGATATTGGGCACATTGGCTGCCAGTATCACCCCTCGGTCTGAAGTGGATGAAGCTTTAATGGCGATTGCCCCGAGGAAGAAACCTTGACAGTCCATCTCGATGCCGCCACCGATCGTCGATCGGGATGAGGAACTCCTGGTTTTGAGTTTCGACGGGTCGGATATCGTGAAGAAGAAGGTCGGCTCTTTTAGCGCCATACTGTGGAAGTTACCACAATGGTCTATAGTAGCAGATGCCGCCGATTTCACGCCTGACATAACGGTCAACGAGGCGGAATATCGGGGGCTCCTTCTATGTCTCGACCTGCTGTCATCACAGAAGAAAGGTCGGATCATCATATGTGGTGACTCCAACCTGGTGATAAGGCAGATCACTGGGGAGATCGACTGCAAGGCACCACGGCTGAAGTTGTTAAACGACCGGGTGATGAAGGCGTTAAAAGACTACCCCAACCACGAGCTATTGCACGTGAAACGGGATTGGAATAGAAGCGCCGAACATCTCGCGACCCAGGCCATGCGGGACCAGATCGGGGTGACGATCACCGAGGAGGCCGTTCTACTCGAGCTAATGGATATAAACAGGCTCCCCGAGGTGATCAAGCCCGAGGATAGACCCTACCAGGTGCATGTGATGGCAGCGACTAGATCGTGGACTCAGAAGTCTCGCCGATTTTTCCCGAGGGAAAGGCTGAGTGAGCGTGTAGTGCAACAGCTAAGGGCGGAACGGATCCTCAAGGCGGAGGACGAAGAAGAGTGGATCGTCAACCTGAAAGCATACTTGCGCGATGAATTGGCCAAGTTGACGAATGATCAAGCAAAAGAGTATGCCAAGATCGCGGACAGCTACGAGGTGGATGACAATGGACTGCTATATTACTTCCGCGATGTTTACCAAGCCAGTGACGATGGAGACCGACTGGCGAAATTGGTGATCCCTGAATTGCTACAGACGGATGTCCTTCATCACTACCATGTGAGTCTAGAAGGGGGCATCAGGGCATAGGAAGGAAATATCACAAGATCAGGGCTCACTTTCACTGGAGAGGACTTTTTCGGAGCGTGCAGAAATATGTGGCCTGTTGCACAGATTGCGAGACGGGAAAGGGAAGACCGATAATCAAGGGGCGATAGCCCGGGAATATAGAGGTTACTCACCCTTTCCAAGTGATAGCAATGGACCACATACCGTCGCTGCCCAGATCGACGCGCTGCAACACTGAGCTGCTGATATGGGTCGACCTGTTCACTGGTCTGGTGATTGCGAAGTCTAGTGCATCCAGATCTGCGGAGCAGATCGCCCAGAGTTGCGTGTTCAGAAGGTTCGGCGCCAGCGAAGTTATTAGACACGATCTAGAACCCGGTTTTATGGCTGAGGTGTTCCGATCGTTCAATAACATGCTAGGTCAGAAGCGGAGCGCGACGATGGCATATCGTCCGCAAGCGAACGGATCGGCTGAACGCATGGTGCAGACAATCACAAGGGCGATCAAGATGTATGTGGCCGATCCAGACCAACATGACTGGGATGAGTATGCAGAGAGACTGGTATTCGCACTCAACTCTTCGACCGATCGGGTCCGAGGAGAAACGCCTTTTTATCCGGCGTATGAATGGGACCCTCGATCGACACTTGAAGCGGCGATACCGATCGGCTGCACTCGGACCCGCGATCGCGATGCCCGTCGTTGGCGTATGCAGGTCCAGAAGCATTATCAGCACGCGAAAGAAGTCGTCAATGAAAAGTTGCGTCAGGACACACAAGATCGAGCAGATCGGAATAACGATCAGGTCCGCCCTCATGGTATTGAACCAGGGGCGAGGGTATGGTTATACCTCGATCGGTTCAAGGAAGGCTATGCAAAGAAGTTGGCTCATACGTGGCACGGTCCTTTCCGTGTGGCAGAGCTTATCGGTTAGCATGCTGCCCGTCTGATCACGATTGCACGGATTATGAAGTTTTTCCGATCGTGCGTGTGTCCAAAATGAAGCTGGTCAGACAGTTCCCCGATCGGCCCAAAATACTCTGTCTGGTGGACGAAGCGGAGATTCGATTTTGACAAGCTCTGCTTCCGGAAGACAGTTGGGAAAGGCCATTGGAAGAGGGAGAATTCGAGGTGGAAAAGGTGCTGGATGTCCGATCGGTCAAGAAGACGCGTTTCGGTCGGACCCACCGAGAATACCTGGTCCGCTGGAAGGATCATGACGAAGAAACTTGGATCGACGAACTCGATTTAAATTGTGGAGCACTGCTACGAGAGTTCGAGCGAGAACTAGTCAGTCGCAATCGCTTCGCAGTGATGCAGACTCATGAAGATGAAGATCAAGACACGAAGTAGCACCGATCAGTATATCGATCGGTGTGAATATGTGTAAGGTCTGAATAATTGTGAATTAGTGTGATGAAATGGAGTAGTGGAGTGACGAACGTGGTGATAATTTTCGCGACGTGGATGGAAACTGTGTGCGATAACGTGTTGGTACAAGTTTGGAGAAAGTGATGAAATTTGGTCAAGTGATCAGGTGATCAGGAATTTGGAAAGAATGATGACATGTATTATGGATTATCCGGTCAGCTAACTGCCGCATCAAGATTCGCAGTCACCCCACAGACGACCGATAGTCAATGCCGGATGGTCTTCGATCAGGTCCCGATGCTGATTGCGCCAGGGCTCCTTCCAATCGATCTGGATCAAGGCGTCTTTCAGGTCTGCGATCGGCTCGTCCAAATGAAGACCGGGATACCAAACAACGTCGTCAGCTAATACTCCATCCTTTTCAACCCGAAGGTTGGCCATATGAATAACTACAGGATATAAAAAGATGTCGATGTCGCACTCGCGGGCCAGCATCCCTTCCCAGAACGAACTGGCATAGGGTCTGCCAGGCCTCGCCCGCCCGACTCCGGCGCTTCTTCCGGTTTTTCTGGAATGAGATCAGGCCTTGATCATGCTGCGCTCGATCAAGAGGTAGAACTAGATAGTGTGTAGACTCCCAGATCGCTTGGCTGTAGGCTTCATTGAAGGCCTTCACTCGACCCAAGAACGAGTCGATCCACGCAGTCGACGCAAACATGGACCCCAGCTTGGGGCGGATGAACACTTTCCATGGCTGATCTGCATACAGACGGGCGATTTATGGTGCTGTGACCAGGTCCGCCCGCCATGCAGAAGCGGCAGGAGCCTTTGAATCTGGAGGAAAAAGCCAGGAGTCTGGACGCGATAGATACCGGTCTAGTATCTGCTTGGTCAGGGCTGATCGGTGCAAGCTACCGATCTGCCCCGGTGACCATGGCAAAGTGGCATCTGAAGTCAACGTCGGAAGGGGTAGATCTCCGATCAACACTCCTTTTAATCGGTCGTGATGGCGCAAACCAGATGTGCCGAGATGGGAGGAAGGCGCCGATCCGGTCAACTCACGCGTTCGTGCAACACCATCGCCTTGGGAGCTGATCACCTGATCAGGTCCCGATGCAGACTTCGCTGGAACAGGACCTCGGCGTCGATCGGATTGGGACTTGAACGAAGCGGTGATCATGAACTCAGAATCTCCCGATCCGTTCCCCGAGTCCTCTCCGGAGGAGATCTCTATATGCTTGGTGTGAGCGGCGCGGGGGCGTAGGGGCGCATGGGATTTGACGGTGTTCGACGTATTATCTTCGTCCGATCTTTGGCTCGGAAGAAGCGCCTGCGTCTTAGCTTTCGTTTGGGCGCCGCTTGCTTCTCCTCGAGTTCGTAGTCGCGCGCTACGCCCCGCGCCCTTGAGCCCTTCGACGCGTCCTTACGCTTCTTGGAAGTTTTTGGAATCTTGGAGTGTTTACTTTTAGCCATGGAGTGGCGACGTTTCCGATCTTGGTGCAGATCGATCAGAGCGGCCGATGCAGATCGGTCAAAGCTAGATCCTGCAGCCGGACGCCGGTACAACAAGTCGGTCAACTGTTGGTGGCACCGATCTACGGCCGCCCAAAGACGGTTTGACTCCTGGGTCCGAGCGTCCGATCGGCTCTAGAAGGACTCGACCTTTTCGATATGGTCCTTGACCACGACCTGCAGCTCGACGATCTGCCTCTACAGGTCACCATGGTGGTTGCGGAGTAAAGTCCGATCCTACTGATCCTCCAACCTCTGCCGGTTGACCAGCGCGAGCTGTTCCCGGAGGTGTGACCTGTAGGTCTCCAAACGAGACAGATAATGCCGTGCGCCAATCAGCCCGTCCAAGATCGGTCGGAGCTGATCGCAGTGGTCATTCGACTGCCGATCAGCCGCTAGTAAAGCGTCAAACGCTTTGGCGATGTCGGTGGGCAGCCGGTCTGCACACGAAGGAAGGTTAGAGCAGATCCAAGACAAAAAACAGACCGACCAGCTTACCTCGCGTTGTTTGTTGGGCGATCTGGGCCCGGGGATGCGCGTTCTCGGTGATCACCTCCTGCAACTTCGCGGACATGGGGATCAAGGTATCCACTTCCTTCCGCAGTGGCAAGAATGGCGTATTCTTAACGTCCAACTGCGACTGAATCTCCTGGACTGTCTTCCGGAGCTGATCGACCCCGATCTGATGCCCATCCGGTGTGTCGGAATCTGGAGTGTTGCGAGGGCTGTCAGATCGGGCCGATCGGGGAGGCGAATTGACATGGGGCGATTGGGAACACAGAGCACCTGCAGCAACGAGCGTCAAGAGAGGTTACAAGATGATCAGGTGCACAAGGACAAATACCTGGCGAAGGCGGATTCGAAGATCTGTCCATCGGTGAGGAAGTCTGCTACTGTCAAGATCTGGGCTGCCAACCGATGGTGAGATCGGGTCGCTACCGTTGTGTGGCTGCGACCAGACTCAGGGGCGGCTGCGGTGAAGTGGATTCAAGAATTTTAGTCACTTTGTGTCAGCGGCACGCTGATCAGCTTATCAGCGATCGGATTGGTGGAAAACAAGGAGGCTTTTAAAGCCTATCATGTGCAAGAATTGTCAAGAACGCAGATTTTGGTAGGTCACATGATATTGCTTGTACTTTACATATTTCATGTTTGTACATATTGGGGACCGTAGGGAGATAGGATTGATAAGTTTTGGTTTTTCCTTTTAAGAGTCTTTTGGTTTTTCCGTCTTTCTTGGTCGTTAACACCTCAACAAGGAAGTCGTTCGCATCTTTGCACAGTGCATCAGTCGCCTCCGCACTCCGCGGAGTGTTTGGGAGCAGAGGGTCGAGTAATCCCCTCTAGCTCATTATACCCGGCCGGGACGCGTTACAGACGCACTTGGCCCGCCGGAAGTCCCTCGACGGTAGTACGCATGGGTCGGCTTTGCAAGCTCAAGTTACACACGTTTGGAACGTGTAAACAAGTTTTTGGATTGTTACGTGGAGATATCGTTCGTGGAGTTTGTAAAATTCTCGCTGGGTCTCCATATTGGAATACTGGACTTCTCTTCTTACATTGGTTGGGCTCTACGATCGGTTAAGCGATCTGCCCTTTGGTGTACACTTACTCTAAAAATAATTGGTCTGCCCGTACCCAGGGTGAAGAGTTCCGCCCACGGTACACTACCCAGCACGGTCTCGCATTTTAGACCCAAATCAATTCACAGCGACGATCCACCAAGTGGCAACCAGCCCATTCCATCGGGTACACAAGGTTGGATGGAGACGCAAAAATCGCACCAGGCGTCCTATGCTGATGATCGGTCGTCTGATAGCAGCGGATCAGATCGGATCGTAGGCAAGGTTCGCGGGGTACCCCCCCCCCGTTAGTTGAAAGGCTGGGCACGATGGTGGTCAGGTTCTCGACACTACGTTGTTCGATTTTGAACTTGACTCCACCACAGAATCAAGCTAGTAATGGAAAGGCCGAGCGCATGCATCGGACCGTGATGAACATGGACCGGTGCATGCTGTTCGGAAGCGAACTGAATCTGTCCTTTTGTGGGGATGCGGCGGAGTATGCAGCCTATGTGCTGAACCAAACCCCGACAAGCGCAAATCCCTAGGGATGTCGCCGCTGGAAGTGCTCACGGGAACCAAGCCAAACTTAGGTGGGATCGTGACTTTTGGCTCGCCGTGAACTGTATACAGGAATCCCAGAAAGAAGATACTCGCGCATCGTGCGCAGGTCGGAGTAATTATCGGCAGGAGCGAGGAGACCAAGGGGTTCAAGGTCTACCTGAAAGCCGAAAGGAAGGTGACGATCACCCAGAACGTGAAGAACGTGGAAACACTTACGGACGTGCAGAATCGGCAGCTAAGAATTGGGGAATCCGAAGAATGTAAAGCGGAATCTCCACCAAGTGACCGAGGTTCAGAAGGAGCCGAAGGGACGCCAAGTGTCGAGCAAGTCACGAAAAAGCAAGCAAAAGAAAGCCGCGCTGGGTGAGGGATCGCCATGTCACGCGCCAGTACATCGAGCGCATGGCTCAAGCGGAAAGCAAAAAAGAGGACAACGACGACGATGAAGAAAAGGAAGCGTCGGTGAACATGATAATGGAGGGCGACCCGAGGAATTATCGCGATGCGATGGGTCGCCAAGACGCGAATAAATGGATTGATGCAATGGAACAAGAGATTAAGGCGTTTGAAGATAACGAAGTCTGGGAGGTGATCAAGAAACCAACCGAAGCGAAACCATTGCACTCGAAGTGGGTTTTCAAGGTCAATACCGATGCAAACGGGCAAGTCGAGCGCTACAAGGCGAGGTTAGTGGTCTGCGGAAACGAGCAGCGTTTCGGGGTCGATTACAAACTAATCTTTGCCGCGGTCATGTAGATGACCACCGTACGATTTATTTTGATGATTGCTCGTAAATGGAGAGTACGTGCAATGCATGGGGACATCCCCAACGCTTATGTGAAAGAGTTGGAGGACGAACATGGTATATTTCTGTTCACCCCCAGTGGAATGAAGATCGAACAAGAAAAGTTGAAAGAATTGCAAGTTGGAAGCTCAAGCGATGTCGTTTTGAAATTTAAAAAAACGCTTTACGGATTGAAGCAGTCGGGGAGGCAATGGAAACGCTTTTTGCATTCGAAGCTTCTAAGTAGAAGTTATAAACAGAGTTTTACGGACGGATTTCTGTATTTCAAGAAGGTTTGTGGTGATACGGTCGTGGTAGGTGTATATGTCGACGACCTATTGGTCACGGCAACAAAGCAGGTGCATGTGACTAATTTTTTCGAGGAGCTCAAGGATTTCGAGATCAAAAATTTAGACGAAGTTTCGAAATTTCTTGGTATGCGCCGTGGAGTATCAAGAAGGTAGTGGTTACTTCCTGGATCAGGAAGTCATGATCAGGGACCTGCTAAAGGTCTACAGCATGGAAGACGCAAACGCAGTGAAGGCGCCAATCGGCGACGAGTTTGAAGATCAAAACCTCAAGGAACATGAAATGTTAAAGGAGCGTGGAAACGATGGTGCGCCGACGATCAAGGATTTCCAGTCGTTGACTGGAAGTTTGCTTTGGATAGCGCGCTGCTGCAGACCTGACATTGAATATGCAGTGCACCAGGCCACGCGCAGAGCTCATGCGCCCTCCAAGCTTGATTGGGCGACGGCCAAGAGGATTTTACGTTTTCTCAAGGGCACGTCTAAGATGAAGTTGCGTTTGGAGGTGGATGCTGATGCGAAATTTCAAGAAAAGGACGAAGTTGGAATTGTTGGATTTTGCGATGCAGATTTCGCTGGATCAAAGGAAGATCGGAAGTCCACAAGCGGTGGCGTTATTTTTTGTGGAAGGGTGCATAATGCACTGGATTGCAAGCGACAGTCTTGCGTTTCGCTTTCCACCATGGAGGCAGAAATTTATGCAGCGCCGGTGACACTGTGTGAGCTGATCGGTTTCAAGAAGATGTCGAATGAAGTTGGTTTGAAGTTGAAACTGCCGATAACGCTGTTTTGCGACAATCAAGCTGAGATAAAGATGTTGGAAGTTGACGGAAAAGGATCAAAGACGAAACACATGGACATTCGGGTGAAGTTTTTGCTATCAAAGCTAAGGATGGCGTGGTTAAGGCAAGCTACCGACCTACGGATGGAAATTTGGCAGATGTTTTTACCAAGCCTTTGAATCCTGAGAAGCAGAAACGTGCGCAGGATAGTCTTGGGTTAGGGGCGCTTGCGATGGAGTAGCTGGTTTTCACGGAAAAGTCGAGAAGGATTGTTAGAAGCGCGCGCTTTTTGCGCAGCATCTCGCGTCGCCTTTTTGGACTTTCAGCGACTTTACAGTGAAAAGGTGATGTTTTGTACGTAACTTTAGGTTAGGTACAAAAATTGTGTATTTGCATTTTATTAGTTTTAGGTATAAACTTAACACTAATAAATCACTTCTGAATTTGATTATTGACTTTGTGTGATTATTGAGTGGAGAACAAGTACGCTATAGTGCGTAGCTTGGTTTGTGGTTTTTACGTTTGGAGACCGGGTACACTGTAGTGGCAGTTGGATTTGTCTGTACGTTTTGGTTTCTCGTATCATGTGGTTGTTGATTTGGGTCGCTGCTTCACGTTAAGTTGCGTAAGGACTGTGGATAATAAATTACGTTTGCTACGTTTATTGTTTGCTGTTACGCTACTTCCTCACGCTGTCTAATTCTATTGGAATCTCGCACGTCAGTACGTGGCAATTGGAACACGCGCGATAAAGTACATACGCTTGGATGAGTGAATACAACGAACAAATAGAACATGTAGGTCCTGATTAAACAGTAATACAGCAAAATAATTTGGAATTACTGTGGTGGAGCGGCTGATCAAAGTTTTTGAGGCTTGATCAGGCGGTACCACGGCGCCCGGACTGCCGACTGACGAAGGGGGTCCTCCGGTTGTCCTTTACTGCTTGTGTTTCTGCTCACCTTGTGTACCCGACGGCTTAGGCGTGGGTCGCTCTTCAGGTGGCGGGGATGGCACACTGCGATTCCTTGTGGCAAGACTGGGTTGACTTGTGATGAGCCGACTAATGGGATCAGGCAATAATCAGGCGCAATCAAGCTTGAACCACGTGCGATCAGGGGTGATCAGAAACGATCAGGCTTGGGCAGGCACTAGGAGTCGTCGATCAGGGGTGATCAGACTCGATCCAGCGCGATCAGGCGCTAAAAGTCGCTGATCAGCTAGTTGGCGCGAGTTGTGAGCGGCTGAGTGCAGGTCGCGAGTCGCGGGGTGTCGATCAGGTGTTGATCGGCGAAGGAGTACTCGATCAGGCAGCGGAAATCTTCACTGCCCGATCACAGAGCCTCCTTAAGCTTAATCCGTCAATACAATACCCAAAAATACCTTGTATTCTAGACTTATGCCTTAGAGGGACGGTCAATCAGCGCGTGCAACGCGCTGATCGACGATTACCACCAAAAATCTGCCTAGTGTTCCCGTGGGGCGCTTGAAACAGTCGAACAACTAGGGGCCAAAAACGTGGATTTATGGGAAGAGGTGAGAGCGCACTGCTCGATCACGTTCCCGAGACCAAAAAACCTTTAAAAGAAGAACCGCTGGCACAGCGGACGGAGTTGCGGGTGAGTTCTCACACTCTACGCCTACAGGTGGGCCAAAAAATGCACTAAGTGCTCCCGCCCGGTACGTAGAGGTATTTAGTAGAAAGGGAGGCGCAAAGGTGCCGTCCTTGAAGCGATCTACACGATCGTACGCAAAAGGAGAACTGTATTATTGCTTATTTCCTAATATCTACCAAAAACCTAATATCAACCAATCAGAGCTACCCATTCCTACGCATTTTGTCGACCATTCACCCGCTTACCTTCGGGTTACCGTCAGGTAACCTTGCCAGTTGTCGCATAGTCTGAGACGTCCTATCCACGCCTCGTCCCTGTCCGCCACCGTTGTGTCAACAGTTGTAACGTCTGGGTACCAACTGTAGTACCGACTGTGGTGCCCACTATCATACCACCTTTTGTACCGATTATGGTACCGACAAAATTTGTGGTACCCTCTACCACAGCTACGCCTATAGGGGTGCCTATAATTATGCCCCTAATTACGTACCAATTTTGGGGTACGCTTTACCACATTACTTTGGTCTAATCAACAATATATTCATGAACTTTTTGGTGTGGACCAGGGGTGTGCGGTATTGATACCGGTATTACACAATACCGGTATAAACCGGTATTGAACACCGGTATTATCCCATACCGATACCGATACCGGCCTTACTAAAGTTGGTACTGAGCCAGGGTATACCATACCGTCCCATGTAAAATCGGTATGATATGTCGGTATACCCTACCCTGCCACACAAAGTCGGTATCAATTGCGGGTATACCCTACCGCTCTACACAAAGTCGGTATCATTTGTGTGGCTACCGTACCGCTCAAGACAAACTTGGTATCAATTTTCGGTATACCATACCGCGCTACCCACAGTCGGTATCAATTGTCGGTATACCATACCGCGCTACAAAAAGTTGGTATCATTTGTTGATATACCCTACCGCCCAAGTGAAAAGCCCCATGATTGTCAAGCAGCGTGAGACTCGTCGTGACTCTGAGGATAGTACGAAAAATTCTGTGGTAGAGGAAGAATTAAAACTCACTCCTAGCCAGTTTGATAGCCGTGTGAAAGAGGTGGTTGCTATGCGTGGAAAAAGAGGCGTCGACATTTCCGAGCAGCTGAATATACTGCGCAAATTGGCCAACTACGCACGTCGTCTCGGCCCTGCTATACAGATTCTAGCTACCATGTACCTAGTGGGAATGTCAGTGTTCGACACTTCATCCAAGATTGATCGTGTCATGTCAGCGCATCACTGGAAACAAGTACAGACCCACATCTCTACGATTCTCACTCTATTAGAAAAGAATTCAGATTTCTCGCTCGCTCCACTCTCGTCAGAAGATCAGGCGGATATTGTGCGTGCTGGTCGCGAAAAGGTGACAGCTGCTCAAATCGCTGCTGCTGCGACTGAAGATGCTGAAGAAGACATGAATTTCGTCGATACATTGCCGCAAGCTGGCAAGAAGGGCACGATAAGGTGTGGTGGAGTCAAGTTCGAAATCGAACACCGTGGTGTCGAGAACCTGACCACCGTCGTGCCCGTCCTTTCAACTCACGGGGGGGGGGGGGTACCCCGCGAACCCTCGTCTTCGATCCGATCGGATCGTCCGCTGCCGGCAGACGACCGATCGTCAGCACTGGACGCCTGGTCCGATTCTTTTCGCATCTAACCTTGTGTACCCGATGGATTGGGCTGGTAACACACTCAGTGGATCGGTGATTGGATCTGAATTGTGGTCTAAATGCGGTAGACCGTGCTGGGTGATGTACCCGGGGCGGAACTCTTCACCCTGGGCACGGGTATACCGGTTATACTCGAAATTCGTATACTCCCGAGGGCAGATCGCTAACCCGATCGTAAAGCCCGGCCAATATGGGAGATAAACTCCGGTAATCCAATGAGGTCCAACAATCCAATCCAATGGGGAGATCCAATAGTAACGTGACGTAATCCACGAACGATATCTCCACGAAATAATCCAATAGGTGAAATAACACGTTCCAAACGTGTGCAACCTAACGTTGGGGGTCGACCAAAGTACGCTCCCGTCGAGGGACTTCCGGCGGGCCAAATGCGTCTATAACGCGTCCCGGCCGGGTATAATGAGCTGGAGGGGATTACTCGACCTTCCGCTCCCAAAACACTCTGCGGCGTGCAGAGGCGACTAACGCGTAAGGTGGAAACGACCCCGGTTGAGCTGGGGGTCCAACGGTCATTTAAGCGAAGCTAAAAGCCAAAAAACCTTTACGAAGCAAAACCCAAACTTGGCAAATCCCCAACTTACTACCTAACCCCTATAGCCCCAATATGTACCAAACATGAAAATATGTAGTACACGCAATCTCATGTGACCTACCCGAATTTGTGTCCTGGACACCCCTTGCACATGACTGACCCAAAAACCTTTGACTTTCCACCAATCCGATCGCCGACAGGCCTATCGGTCCATTGTTGACCGGAACCGACCAAAATTCTTGGGTCCGCTTCACGACAAAGGTGTCTGGCGATCTCGCTGCCTATGTAGATCGCCTCTAAAGAGTATACAAATAGTCTGCAGCAAACAGATCCACAGGATAGCGAGTACGTGACATGTCTATATGATGAGGGCTTACTTCTCGAAGTTGCCGAGCGTGTCCAGACGTTCTACACGCGAAAGAAAGACTTCAGCGCGCAGCGGCCATGGCGATGGTGCGTGCTGAGCTTATCTATTACAAGGACGACTCCGTCGCTGCAGCTCTATAGGAAGCACAGGCAAAGCGTGCCAACTTTGGTCACCCCAACTTTCTTCATCCTGCGTGCAAAAGCACCAGTGCCAGAAAGGAGACAAATTTCTATGTCACAAAGACGCACCCTGCATCTGCCATGGGACAGCCTACGGTGGATGTTGTCGCTGTGGATGCTGAGAAGCTGCTGCGCGAAGTATGTCGCTTTGTGTTTCAATATGGCGACAATCGATCCAAGACGCGGGCAATGCTCTGTCGTATTTACCACCACGCGTTGCACGACCGCTTCCATGAAGCTCGTGACCTCCTTTTGATGTCGCACATCAGGACAATATTACCGATGCCGACATCCCAACTCAGATTCTCTTCAACCGCATGATGGCGCAGCTTGGTATATGTGCGTTCCGTTGCGGCCTCATTTGGGAAGCCCACGCTTGTTTGTATGAGATCTCCACAGGCTCACGCACGAAGGAGCTTCTGGCTCAAGGTTTGCAATCATTCCGATACGGCGAGCGTGACCTGGAGCAGGAACGCGTGGAACGTGGTGGAGCGTCGTCGCCAAGTGCCGTACCATTTGCACATTAATGTGGACCTGCTAGAGACGTGCCACCTGATCAAGTAGTGGCTGATAGTATACTATTATGAGGACGCAGAGTAATGCTACAATAGTCCTTCTAACTACTCCTCTAATGTTGTTGGTGTCCAGTGCACATCTTCACCTATCACGAGTACCACGTTATATATCTACTCTGTTAATAGAGACTCAAGCTTTAGCACCTTTTTCCAATACCGATGCTGCAAGCATTATACCACGGCTTTTTGCAGCCACTGCTCTGCTTCGGCATGCTGCTAAGGCAGCTTTCCTGATGTTGCCACAAGCGCTACTGTACTGTACCCCTCTCACCGATCTCTATAATAACTACCTCTCACGTACTCTAATAGGGGGTTTCAAACCTCGGGTCAACCAGAAAAATATAACTATTTTTTACCCCGAGTTATCTGTACAAATAATTGAACCTGGGGTTGCCCTTATCGACCCTTACAAACCTTAAGTGCCCATCCTATAAGACGGGGGGAGGGTGTAGCCGGTGCGTATACGCACGGTGAGGCTAGCGCACAGAGGAAGACTTTCGTTTAAGCGGCTTTCGCCGCTACTTAGCCAATACGCCCTTATAAAAGGGCTTAGTAGGAGAGAGCTCTACTACTCGGGGCCAAGATTCCCACTTTGGTTTACAATTAGCTTTCGCTAATGCCTTAACGTAAGGCTCTCTTACTAAGGGTGTAGCTAAAGGGGGGGCTCCCTTTACGCTACTATACTCACTACACGCGCGACCGGTCGAGGTCGTTCGTCTGTAGTCGTTAAGTGAAAATGTAAACTGAATGTATATTTAATATATAATTAGCCTAAATTAATTTAAACTAATGTAAACTATATGTAATAGTAAGTAGAACTTACCAAATTCGTACCTAGCTAAAATGTAGTGTACACCACCTGTGTACCAACACGTGGCTGGCTGCCACGCCACCCCCAAGGGCTCCTGCCCTGATTGGTTAAAATAACCAATGGTTCAAAACCTTTCGAACCGATCAATACTGACCCCAACCGTAGTGTACTCACGTACACCACCTACTAAATGTGACTCGAATGTAACCCTGTTACATCCTCCCCCATCAAGACTATTGCTTACACAATAAACAAAATTTTGTTGGAGAACTCCAACTGCCAGTACCTCTGGCTATCCATGAGCAGCATTAGTGGTGCTATGGAGTCTCCTCTAGAGGAGGTAGACTATTCCGAGAACTGGGAGGTGGATTCCCTTGGGGATATATCCCCAACGGCTGACCGCTCCGACAGCGCCGAACGGCGTTGTCGGCAGCCTAATCCATTCCCCACACGTGGGGAAAATGCACTAACTAGTGCGCCACCCTTGACAATGTCGGATGATGCATCCGGATCGCCGAATGCGATCATCACCAATGAGCTGGACGCAGCTCATGAAAGACAACTTGCCGCACAGGCACTAAGGGCTGAGTTACGCGCACCCAAACGTCTGCCAAGGGCGGCATATAATTTTGACGGTCCTCGTGACCTTCCAAAGTGGGCTAGGCGTGTGGTAAGGAATGGTTTAGCATCCTATACCCCCGCCCCCGCGGCTGAACAGCCGTATCAATGCGAGCGCCGGTAGAAACTCCGGCAACAACTGCTTACGCAAAAGCAGTTCACTAGCGTCTCATACCGAGAGCGCTTAAACAGGCAGGCACAGGGTGCCCCTGTTGAGAACCTCCGCGAGGTTACTTTCGTTCTTTCTCCGGGAGAAAGTTCCGATGATGCAGAGAAGAAGTTCCGCGCTTGGGCGTAAGGGGAGAAGCTTCTCCCCAGCTTCGATGAGCTGCATGACAGCTATTCTCGTCGAGAAATTTGGGTGGAGAGGGTGTTGCGCCTGACATTTGCCAAAGCCAAAGCGATGGAGCAACTACGTGCTCCATATCGCACGCGCTACGCCAGCGTCCCTGTCTCCACCACGGTGCCAGAGGACAGTGTCAGCGCCACATATGACTCCGGTGAACTACCATTACTGGGAGTGAAGGGGCTTCCCGTGCCCCTTTGGTCGTTGACCTGCAGCGGGATTCTCCCGCTCGAAAGCGTCAACGACGTCGCGGCAATCCTGCCGTAGGCGAGTCTCGGACTCCCACGAGCTCTGTGAGTGTGGATAACCCTTCCACTTTACCAGATACTGGGTTTGACTCCGATGATGGCGTCGCGCCATCAGACGTTCCACATGATAGTGTGGAGTACCCTCCGATCGAGCATTGGAGGAGGAGGTCACGCAATTGCGACGTGAGATTCGCGAGCGCTGTGGTCGACACAGCCATCGGATCCATGATGTCCACGAGGGACTCTGCGATGAGTGGTATTCCACTGAACGCTTAGAGAGGCGGCTTGCCTCTCTCGAGACTACCGTTCGGAGCTTCGTGGTCGCATTTTAGCCCTGTCGGGCTTCCTCCGCCCTGCCGTGTCTTACAGCTCTTACGGCTATCCGACTTCCCACCCTCCTCCAAGAGGGGACCCGCCTCCGGGTTCTTGTGTGGCTTAAGTATACCCACATAGAAGGTTGGATGCGTACGCATCGCCTTCGGGATGTCCAAGGTATACGACAAGCCCTTTCGGAATAGTACGTTAAAAGGCCCCACAAACCTGGGGCGCAGTTTATTCCGCA
The DNA here is from genome assembly GCA_026184515.1 of Peronosclerospora sorghi. NCBI lineage: Eukaryota > Oomycota > Peronosporomycetes > Peronosporales > Peronosporaceae > Peronosclerospora > Peronosclerospora sorghi. The sequence continues at coordinate 36,587,603 of CM047580.1, read as the reverse complement.
ACATGTTGGAAACTGCATGTGTAGGACGATTCTTAGTGTTTAATAAAACACTTTCTCCTACTTTGTACACCTTTTGGTTACGTCGCCCCTTGCGGTCAGCCTGCTCCTTCTGCTTGTCTTATCTTTACGCCATGGCATCGCAGACGTATCGTAAGACACTAAAGCGCGTCGATAAGAACTTATCGATGTGCTTCCGCACAGATACAGGGCTGACATCAGGGAATCCTCCCCCCTCAAGCCCTGGGCCACACACACGTCAACTGGACCCTCGTATTTATTAATCCGTTCACGTAAAACGGGTTAAACCCCGTAGATGCATGGACCGAATTGTTTATAGCAATTCGGCCATAGGAAGCATCTCACTCCAACTCTTTGGAGAATCCGGACATAAACTCCGGAGAATATCCTCAACAACGTGATTAATGCGTTCCGTTTGACCGTCCGTCTGCGGATGAGCCGCAGTGGACATGAGGAGCTTGGTGCCCAGCACCTTAAACAACGCTCCCCAAAAATGTCCCGTAAAACGGGGTTCCCGATCCGACACAACGGAATCGGGTAGACCATGCTGTCGAAAGACACGGTCTAGGAACACTTTTGCTGTTCCTTGTCTATCTATGGACTCTGGCACCGCCGCCAGGTGAGCCATCTTGCTCAAACGGTCTACAAAGTCCAATATGCCGGTGTTCCCGGCCTTATCCTTCGGAAAACCGAAGATAAAATCCATACTAATGGATTTCCAACACTCCGTTGGAACCGACAATCTCGACAAAGGCGCAGCTGAACTTGCAGATGGTTTAACCTTCTGACACGTCTCACAGGTGCGTATATACGCACCGACCCACTTATACATGTTGGGCCACCAATACAAAGCGCTTAAAGCGCTGTAGGTCTTATCCCGACCTAAATGACCCCCGGTAGGGGCGTCATGTGCATCAAAGAGGACTATATACTTCAGTTCCTCATCATGAGGAACTACCACCCGCGGAGTGTCCTCCGCGCTCGTGCTATAATATAGAAAACAGTCACAGTACCTGTAACGGTGTAAACGAGCTTTAGCTCGACTTGACAGGGTTGGCTCAGTACCTTTCCACCCAACGCGCTGATAAGCGCCGTACACTGTGGGTCTTTCTCATACGCCTGGCGTATGAGATCCACCACAGATGAGGTGACGAATGTCGCGTGAGAGATATCGTAATCGGGACGACGCGACAACGCGTCTGAAAGCACATTCTGCTTGCCAGGTTTATACTTAACCTCAAAGTTGTACTCCGCAAAGAAGGAGAGCCAACGGGCCATCCGTTGCGAGAGATGAGGCGACTTTGTCGCTGTCCATTAGGACGCGTGGTCAGTATAAACCACGAACGGCTTAGAGCAGAGTAGGTGAACCCTAAATTTGACAAGAGCATACTTCATTGCAAGTAGTTCCTTGTCATGAACGGGATAGTTCAGTTTCGCAGCTTTAAGCTGCCTCGACTCAAACACAATCACGTGTTCCCTTCCTGCATCGTCTGCTTGTAACAAATCACATCCGATTGCGAAATCGGAGGCGTCGCAGACTACACTAAATGGTTTCCCAGAATCTGGGAGAGCAAAAACAGGAACTTTTAACAAGCTTCCCCTAACCCTTCAAAATCGTTTTGGTGTTCGGTCTCCCAACACCAATCAACATCCTTCTTAAGAAGGTCGGTCAATGGCTTCGCCATTTCAGCGTAGTTCTCGCTGTACTTGTGGAGATAATTGGCTAATCCATGCCACTTCCGTAAATCTCTAAGATTTACAGGCGAAGGTCACTCCACAATGGCTTTCACCTTTGCGGGATCCGCCCGCACTCCATCCTTACCGATGAAGCATCCGAGGAAAGGAATTTCCTCAGCACCAAAAATACATTTGGATGCGTTTGCATAGAGTTTATGGTCTCGCATACATTCGAGCACAGCTCGAAGGTGTATAAGGTGCGTCTGAACATCAGACGAGTCGCCTTCCGCGCGACTATGAACGAATATATACGTCTGAGCGTACTTTCTATGAGGGCTGAAGAGTTGAGTCACCAAGCGATTAAAAGTCTCTGGTGCATTCGAAAGCCCATGTGGAATAACTAGCCACTCCCACAGCATGCCACTAGGCGTGCTGACCGCTGTAAGCGGAATATCGGATGCTCGCATGAGCACCTGATAATACCCGTCCACCAGATCTAAGGCGCTGTACACCGTACAGCCCGCCATATTGTTCTGGAGGACATCCTTCCGAGGAATCAGAGTCTGCATGGGTACTGTAGCTGCATTCAGCTTGTTGTACGTGTGGTGGAGTCAAGTTCGAAATAGAAAACATTAGCATCGATAACCTGACTACCACCATCGCGCCCAGCCTTCCAACTTTCGGAGGGGGTACTCCGCGGACCACCACTCGAGATCTGGTCCGATCGTCCGCTGCAAGCAGACGACCGGTCGTCATCAGAACCCACTTGGTCCGATTGTTTAGTGTCCATCTCACCTTGTGTACCCGATGGAATGGGCTAGTTACACACTCGGTGGATCGGGATCGCAGATTGGATCGAAGCGGTCTTGAATATAGAAGACCGATCTGGGTAGGTATCTCTGGGGCGGAACTCTTCAACCCAGGCACAAACAGACCAAAAACACTTCCAAGAGATAACTTCCAATAGGTCGATCGTCCAAACAATCAAGACCTGACCAATACGAAATAATAGAGGGTAGACAGACCGTTACGGTCTAGCCTCTGACCAATACGAAATAAGACCAAAACCGGTCTAGTTTGCAACCAATATTAAAACAAGCCAATATGTCCGCGTAAAGACCCAATATGCTCGTGAAACTCCACAAACGATATCTCCACGCCAAGACCAATCCAGTGAATAGCACGTTCCGAACGTACTTGAGTTGAGGTGTTGAGATCGCCAAATCGTACTCCCGTCGAGGGACTTCCGGTGGGCCAAAGTGCGCGTGCGGCGCGTCCAGACCGGGTATAAGGGGCGAGAGGGGATAATTCGACCCTCTGCCCCCAAACACTCCGCGGCGTGCGGAGGCGACTAGTGTACGAAAAGGGAAGAACGGCTACCCCTAGCTGTGGTGTGAACCAAGACCAAAGGATTTCTACTTAGAAAAATCCTGCAACCAAAACACTTCTTACTTGTAAAAACCACAACTAAAATACTACTACCCTATAGTCCCTAAATGTACCCACACAAAAATATGTAAAATACCCAAAGTCGGGTGACTCACCAAAACTTGCGTTCTTGACACTTCTTGGTTCTGATAGGCTAAAAAGCCCCCCTTGTTTAAATCAATCCGAAATTAGACCAAATGCCTTGACGAAACTTGACCAGAAGTGTGCCAAATTTTGGGCACGCTTCTCCACAGCCGCCCCTGAGTAAGACCGTGTCGCACAACGACAACGGTCTGACCTCGTCCATCACATTCAGTTGAACCTTGGTCATTCAGAATTCTCCGACATGGAGCAACCATCTTCTTCATCCGTTCCAGGTAGTTTCACTGTTGGACTTGACCTTCTTGTATTTCCTTTAACGATCGTTCTTGAAGGCACCTCGCATACCACGTCATCGCATGTCACTTCGCCCGTCCGGTCGGTCCGGTCTGGCATCCCCCATCGTTCTACTGCACCTCATACATCGGCAGGGCATCAGACCGGGACCGACGCGAAGTTGCAAGACGCATTTGAAGAGATCGCACGTCTCCTGCAGCAGGTTGCTCAACAGGTCCCACAACGTAAGCATGCATGTCCGGTCTTCACCTTGGACCTGTTCTAACCTTCGTTTGTCTTCAGCCCGTGTACTTCCAGCCCGTATACCTCCTGGCATCAGCAAGGCAATCAATGCCCTGCTTGCCGCCGGTCGGCAGTCGAACACGAATGACCTCCAGCTGCGTCAGATTTGACCGGACTAATAAACGCGCGCAAAATAGGTTGACCCTCTTGGAGGCTCATCAGCTTCATCTTCGGGAGAAGCTTGTACTGGTCCAACAGCAGCAAGCAGAAGACCTGCTTGACCAGACCACGTTGAGCATTCAAAGCGACGATCTCTAGAGGCGTCTCACCGAGCTCCGAATTTCGATTCAAGACCAGAACGAGGAGGTCCGGTCTTGTGAACGCAAGTCGAACGATTGGACGCAGGCAGCGAACGGTCGTCGGGAGGTATTAAAAAAATGTCATCAGCGCTTGGTTGACCTGTTGCGTCCTCGTCGGCATCCGGTTGCTGCCTCCAGCGTAGACCGGTCTGCGTCGGCCGCCTTGGTGGACCTACACCGGGACCAAGACCAAGGCCGTTCATTGGCCGAAATTCTCCAGCCCGAAATTGCACACAAATCAAAGAAGCGCGCGGACGCGCCGGGTAGCTCGAGGGCGCGGGGCATAGCGCGCGACCCGTGAACTCGAAGGGAAGCGTGCGGTGCTCCTTAAGAGATAAGACGCAGGCGCTTCTCATGGGTCCAAGCTTGGACGAGGATGACGACAGTAACATCTCCAAAAATCAAGCGCCCTCGACCGCCGGTGCTGACCGTGCCAAGTATTCAGAGGTCTCGTACTGGGATGACTCCGGCGAAGACTCCGGTGATTCGGAGTTTGCTGTCCCCATCCCAACCATGTCGCGAACAAGTCCACATGAAAGTTTTGTTCAAGTTGCATCGACTTCGGAGCAGACCAAGAAGACCGGCCCGCATGGTGGTGTTTCAACACCTCATGCGTCGACAAAGTCAACACCTATGGTCTTGCCTGGGACGTCCAAGCTTCACAAAGATGCTTTGTTGGCCAACGTGGCAATCGACAGTTCTTCCCTTCCGCCACGAACGCGTGAGGATACTTTTCCGTGGTCGCCAGGGCAGATCGGTTGTTTACGCCGGTCCACCCTGACCAAGCAGCTCCTGGCTCGGTCTTTCTCTCGTCCAGACCATTGGCTTTTCCCGCCGGCGAAGAAAGTTCCTGCCTGTACGCTGACGAGCCGTGGAAGCTTTTCGAGCATCCCAAGCTGGGGTTCATCTTCCACTCGACTCCGTGGGCCAATGCTTTCATGAGTCGGGTGAAATATTTTAACAAGACTCACGATCAAGCCATCTGGGAGGCACCCCACTATCTGGTGCTTCCCCCGGAACGAGTTCGGCAAGACCCTGGCTTGGCGACCATCCAGAACAAGCGCAAGCGGCGTCGTATCAGAGCGGGTGAGGCCTGGCAGTCCCTGTGCCAATATGTTTTGGACGGGATTCTGGCCCACGAGTGCGACGTCGATGTGTTCTTATATCCAGTTGTACTTCATATGCCGCTGCGTCGCGTCGAGAGGACCCGGCTGCTGGCTGACGGTGGCACATGGTACCCCGGTCTTGGGTGCACTACACCGGTCTTGGACCTCAAGGATGCTTTGGTCCAACTAGACCAACAAGAACCTTGGCGTAACCAGTACCAGGACCAAGTTGAAAAGCATCCGTCGTTGACCGTCGGCTGTCTGTGGGGTGATGGCGAGTGAGGTCGTAAGTAGTCGACCAGATAACACCTAATATATATCATCGTTCTTTTTCACATGTTCGGTCATCAAATCACTTAAACTAATTCCACCACTTTCTCCAGAGTTGCACTAGACAAGTTATCACCAATCGTTCCACTTACATCGCGAAAAAACAATCCACGTTCGTCCCTCCACTATTCCAATTCGTCACATATTCACAATACACAATACACAATACACAATACACAATACACAAGACACAAGACCTTCCACCTCTTCACATCGGTCGGGAAGACCGATGCTACTGCATGTCTTGGTCTTGGTCTTCATGTGTCTGAATCACTGCGAAACGGTTCCGACTGACTCGGTCCCGTTCGAATTCTTGTAGTAGTGCTCCACAGTTCAGGTCGGACTCATCGATCCAAGTTGTTTCATCATGGTCCTTCCATCGGACCAGATATTCTCGGTGGGTCCGGCCGAACCTGGTCTTCTTGACCGATCGGACATCTAAGACCTTTTCCAATTCAAATTCGTCCTTCTCCAGCGGTCGTTCCCAACTGTCCTCCGTCAGTAATGCTTCATCGAAATCAAACCGTTCTACCTCGTCTACTAGACAGGGCATTTTGGGACGATCAGGAAATTCTCGGAACAGTTTTAACTTGGCCACATGTACGATCGGGAAGACCTTGTAGTCCGTGCCGGTTGTTACTAGACGGGCAGCGTGTTCACCAATCAGCTCGGCAACACGGAAAGGACCGTGCCACATGTGAGCCAGCTTCTTCGCATAGCCCTCCTTCACTCGGTCTAGGTACAACCATAACCTCTCCCCTGGTTCTATACCGTGGGGTTGGACCTGGTCGTTGTTCCGGTCTGCCCGGTCTTGTGTAGCTTGACGTAACTTTTCGTTGACAATTTCTCTTGCATGCTGGTAATGTTTCTGGACCTGCATGCGCCAACGTCGAGCATCACGATCGCGGGTCCGAGTGCAGCCAATAGGTATCGCGGCTTCAAGAGTGGACCGGGGATCCCATCCATACGCAAGATAAAAAGGTGTTTCTCCTCGGACCCGATCGGTCGACGAGTTGAGTGAAAACACCAGCCTTTCTGCGTATTCGTCCCAATCGCGCTGGTCTGGATTGGCAACGTACATCTTGATTGCTCTTGTAATAGTTTGTACCATACGTTCTGCCGATCCATTCGCTTGCGGACGATATGCCATCGTCGCGCTCTGTTTCTGGCCCAGCATATTGTTAAACGACCGGAACACCTCGGCCATGAAACCGGGTTCTCGGTCGTTTCTGATGACCTCGCTGGCGCCGAACCTTCGGAACACGCATTCTTCGTAACTTTTGGCGATCTTCTCGGCAGACCGGGACGCACTTGCCTTCGCAATAACTAGACCGGTGAACAGGTCTACCCATATCAACAACTCAGTATTGCCATATGTCGATTTAGGCAGCGACGGTATATGGTCCATCGCTATGACCTGAAAAGGGTAGGTAGCTTCGATATTTCCGGGCGATCCCCCCTTGATTACCGGTATACCCTTTCCGGTCTCGCAATCCGTACAACAAACCACATATTTCTGTACACTTCGGAAAAGACCTCTCCTGTGAAAGTGGGACCCGATCTTGTGATACGTTCTGCCTATGCCCTGATGTCCCCCTTCTAGACTCACATGGTAGTGATGGAGGACATCCGGCTGCAGCAACTCAGGTATCACCAATTTCGCCAATTGGTCCCGGTCTGCACTGTCTTGGTCGGCATCGTGGCAGTAATATAGTAAACCATCCTCATCCACTTCGTAACTGTCTGTGATCTTGGCACATTCTTTCGCTTGACCATTCGTCAACTTAGACAATTCACCGCGCAGGTAGGTCTTCAAATTCACAATCCATTCTTCTTCGTCATGCGCCTTGAGGATCCGTTCTGCCCTTAGTCGTTGCACAACAGATTCACTCAACCGTTCCTTCGGGAACGGTATGTGGGACTTCCGAGCTCTCGGTCTAGTCGCGACCATCACATGCACCTGGTCCGGAGCGTTCTTGGGTCCGATCACCTCGGGGAGCCTGTTTATATTAATCAATTCATCCAGAACGGCCTTCTCGGCGATTTTAGCCCCGGTCTGGTCTTGCATGGCCTTGGTCGCGAGGTAGTCGGCACTTCTGTTCCAGTCCCGTTTCACGTGCAACAGCTCGTGGTTGGGATGGTCTTTCAATGCCTTCATTACCCGATCATTTAACGACCTCAGCCGTGGAGCCTTGCAGTCGATCTCTCCGGTAATCTGCCTGATCACTAGGTTGGAGTCACCACATATGATGACTCGCCCCTTCTCTTGCGACGAAAGCAGGTCCAGACGTAGAAGTAGACCTCGGTACTCCGCCTCGTTAACAGTAATATCCGTCGTGAAATCGGCAGCGGCTGCAGCTATAGACCATTGTGGCAACTTCCACAATATGGCACTATAGGCGCCGACCTTCTTCTTCACGCTTGCTGATCCGTCAAAACTTAAGACCAAGAGCTCTTCATCATGGTCGACGGTCGGTGGCGGTCTCGAAACTGACTGCCAAGGTTGCTTCCTCGGGGCAATCGCTATCAATGCCTCGTCCACTTCAGACCGAGGGGTGATACTGGCAGCTAATGTGCCCAATATCTCTTCCTCGCCCCTGGTGCACTTAACGACCTCGAGGGTCCACTGCGACAAGACCGCCGACCATCTGCCTAGACGTCCGTCCATCCCATTGGATGATAATAGCCAGGACAAAGTAGACCGTCTTGACAGGGCCTTTATAGGTCGGCCGACCAGCAGGTTGTAACACACATCCAGAATTCGTAGCAACGCCAGAACTTCTTTCTCGACAATTCCATAGTTCACTTCATTTGGCTTCAGCGTTCTGCTCGTGAACGTGACCGGATGGTACACACCATCGTGATCTTGTACTAGAGTGGCCGAAATGGCCCACTGACTAGCATCTACAATAATGGTCGGGAACTTTTCGGGATCGAAATGCTTCCAAATCGGTGCCGTCGCCATCTTAACCTTCAACATACCAAAAGCAAACTTTGCACGCTTCATATGGTCTTCGGCCTCCACTTGCGGACAATCTGCAGCAAGACCAGAGTCGGAGCCCCCATGTAAAGTTTCCCGGTCTTCTTCGCGCAACATATGGTAGTCCACTTCCCGGAGCTCATACAACACAGCCGCGTAGATAGCAAAATCTTCGATGAAGCGGCTGTAGTAGTTTAAAGTTCCTAGGAAGGACTGCATTGCCTTCAGAGACTTGGGAAACGGGAGGTTGCTTAACGAATCCAGGTCCTTAGGATTAGCCTCTAGACCATTGTTCGAGACCAAATGGCCTAAATAGGCGACCTTGGACATACCCCAAAAACTTTTCACAGCACTGATAGACAGGTTCCAGCGGTCGCATGTATCCAACAATCGTTCAACCTTCTCGCACAGATCGTTCCATGACGAGGCAGGTATCAGAATGTCGTCGATGTACGACCGCCTCCCTAGAACGGACGGTCTTTTTTCCCGATCGGGTTCACCCTCTCTAAACACATCATAATTTTCAACAGGGTCCCGATCGGTCTTGATCTTGAAGTGTCCGTACAATGCGTTTTCTATCAGCCTTTCATAGATCTGGGGCGCGTTCTTCAGACCGAACGGCATACGATTCCACTCGAAAAGACCAAACGGTGTCACAAATGCGGAAATCTCACGGGCTCGATCAGTCATCAAGACCACCCAAAATCCACTTGCCATGTCCAGCAAAAAATACCACAAGTTCTTGTCCAGGTCTTCCAACAAATCATTAATCAGCGGCATCGGGTTCACCATAAGTTTAGTTAACCGATTTACCAGCCGATAGTCGATGCACAACCTAATGTCGACGCCGTTCTTCTTGATAACAATTACGATCGGCGAGGCCCATGGCGAGGTCGACGGTCTAATAATCTTGGTAGCCAACAGTCCTTTGATAAGATCAGAAAGCTTTTCCAGGTACTGTGGCGCCACGCGTCGACATCGCTGAGCAATTGGATTGTCATCTCCAACGTCAATATCGCAAATCGCACCACGGGCTGCAGGTGGTAAGGCGTTTCCCTTTCCGATCAGCAGATGTCTTTTCTTCCATATGATATTCTTCAACTGCTCGATCTGGTCTGGACTGTTAAGGTCTTGATCACCCACTTGTAAATCATCCGTTGTAACTTCGGGCGAGTCGGCAGACACTTCAGGGAGGACTACCATTTGGCTTTCCATCTCCTGAATGTACTGTTCCCCGCCTTCATGTATACAGACTTGTTCATCTTCTGGGGTGATATCACCTAGACCTGGACCGGCTGAACGCCCCTGGTCTTGATCGACGGGCTGTCCTTCACTGATATCGGTCTGATTAAGAATACCGTCATGGTCCGACCTAGCAACTTCATGTTCCCCTTCTTCCGTTTCTTGCTCCGCTGTCTCCTGGTCTTGTTCTGACACCACGTTGACTATCCTCGGCTCGTCTACTTGATGGTCCACCGTTCCTGGTGATTGCGGCGCCTTTATTCGGACCAACATCTTTTTTGGGGTGACATAACTTGGTCTTTCCACTAAAGGTGAGGTATCCTCTTCCACCGACCCATCATCGCTGATAAGATCGGTGGTCGATTGGTACGCCAGGTTTTGCCACTCGACATACCGCCTCGACCCAATCGAGACGAACCCCATCTTCCTTGGTACCTTCCCTTCTGCTAACCACATACCGACAATAGTGTTATTATCCAGTGTCAGCGGCCTGTCACCGATATTGGTAACACGGACAAAATCACGTCGACCAGCACTCTTTATGAAGGTCGGGACCCACCGATCGCCCCTGGTCAACCATAACTTCCTCGAACGGAAACCTTTCTCGACCGGGGTATCGGCAGACCGACCAAGTGAGATAGTTAGGTCTTGGTCCCACCGGACCAGATCGGTATACGAACCATACAGAGGTCTTCGACCAGCCAACTGGACCTGGACCTCATCCGGGAGCGTAAGCATTCCATGTGACAGGTCTAGGCGAATACCAGCTGGGAACATGAAATCCATTCCTAGTAAAGCGTCTTGACCAGCCAACTTGCCAACCCAAGCGCTGAAAAAGTAGACCAGCGATCCGGACAAAGTAGTTTTCACACGCGTTCTTCCTTCGGTCATATAAGAGTTTTCGCCGATCCCGACGCATTCTTGTCTCTGGGTATCGTCTCTACGACCTCCGACCTTACGAGCAAAGGCGGAGTCGATTATCGATACTTCAGCTCCAGAGTCGATCAACATCGTCGCCTTCTGGTTATTAACATATTACCACAGGCTTTCGACTTCTTGAACCATTTATCAGGCGCGTGATACTTCCAGTATCCGCGGGATTCTCCAGGCAGCAAGTCCAACTGAATAACCACCTTAGTCCGGGAACACTCATCGGTCTTCAGACTGTAGACCGGATGGTCTCGGTCGACGCAATTTGGAATAGAACGTGTATTGTCGGTCTTATCCTCCTTGCCGACATATGCATAGATGTGAACCGTAGAACGCTCGGCTCGATCCAGATTCCAACCTGGCGAGAGTTCTAGTTTAACATCTTTTCTGCGTCCGGCGGCAGCATCCCCGCGTGCTTGTCCGGCACGTACCACTTGCGCATCATGTTAAAAAATTCTTCAATCTTGCAGTGGTCGGCCTCGTGAATCTCTCCACATGACTTGCATACGAAGAGGCAGTGGTCCGTCGGGTGGCCGCGTCTCTCGCTGTTCTTGCACACCATCTTCTTCCAGCAGTTTGGACCATCATGTTTGCTCGACCCACAGTGGGAGCACTTCTGACGAGGTCGGTCTGGATCGGACTTGCTTCCGTTCCTTCCCTTCCGGTCCACCTGGTCGGGCTTCGAATTGGTCTTCGGGGCAGGTCCCGCAACATAGACGTAACGATACTGGTCTTCATCCGATGACTCCTGGCTGGATGGACTTCCACTTTCCCCTTCTTACCCCGTGCTGTCATCAGCTACAATTGCCTTGACCGCTCGGGTCGGTCTGGTCCAAGGTCTCTTGACCGGATCGGTCTGGGTCTTGGAACGATAGCGACCTGATCTACCAGCGGTCTTCGCTTTCATACTACGCGACTGTTGTAACGTCCGCAGGGTCTGTTCGACTTCGCCCGCATCCTTAAGACGCAGTAGAGTAAGCTGGTCCGCCAGTTCTTGATCGTCAAGGGTACTAATATAGTGACCCACATGTTCTAAGGCGGCACCGTTCGGCGGGTTATTCTCTTTGATTGTTATACCGGCGCGAAGTGCAGCCACGTTCAACCGATGCAAATACTCGATCGGTGTTTCGTCGGCCCGCTTCTGCATATGGTGGTACTTACGGGCGCTTGAAAATCCGGAGTTACAATATTAACCTTCAAACTCCGCACATAATAGTTCCAAATCAGACCGGACGCCCCGACCCAACTGTTGAATCCAGTTCACAGCCGGTCCTTTTAACAAATCCCGGAAGATTAAACAACGTTCGCGTTTTGGGGTCTGGTATCGCAGGAACGCAGACTTGAACCGACTGAACCAAGACCGGGCCTGGTCTTCATCAGCATCCTTGCCGGTGAAGTCCTTGAGGTCGGTCGTCGCGGCCATACGGATGAGCGGAATCGCAGCAGATCCAAAGTCGTAGGCAGTAGTGGGGGCTAGGTTAGCCTTGCGCACCTTGCCTGCGCCTGTACCATCTGACCCTCCATGGTCGTCAAGACCGCCGACCGACTCCATATCACAATCACTTGTCTTGCTTGGTCTACGCGGTATTGCCGGTTGCGGCTTGCGCCTTCCCTTGCCGGTTGGTTTATCACTTCTAATAGGCTTATCCATAGATGTTACCGATTCCATATCCACATCTTTGCAAACATTGACACCTTGACAGGTAGACCGGTCTTGGACATGTGGGCGCATAGGTGGTCTAACCCGTTCTTCCATGAAACGTTGCATCATCGTCTCAAACATAGCTTGGACGTAGGCTGGCGTCATGGGCAACGTGTTGATACCCTCTTTTTGCGGAACTGAGGCCTGTGGGGCTTGCTGGAGCCCCGACTGGCAAGCAGCCCTTTGCTGCCGCGTGTCCCTTTTTTTCATACCGGGCATGGTCCATCCCCATGGTCATCCGCTCGACACCGGTCTCTAACTCTGATGAGCTGTTAGAAGCCGGTGGAGACTGGTAGATCGATTCATCATCGGAACCAATGTCAACAAGCTCTGTGGAGGCTTCGGCGACCTTCATTGCCGTGGTGGGAGTTGGGCGGCGAACCTCCCCCACCAGTGGCACCAAACGGTCGTGGAGGTCCGACATCGACGCCTCCAGTCTCCAAGCATCAAATTCAAACAATTTATTGACACCGACGGGGTTCTGCTTTTTAATGCCAACCTTCGCCAACATCGCCACCAAATTCCTTACGAGCAGTAATGGTCGATCACTCTGGATCGGCTCGGTAGTGGGACCGAGAAGACGGTAGGGGATCTGGAGGTCCAACACCCGAAAGACCTGGTTTTGTCGAACAAATCGCTTCAATTCAAAAACATAATACATCTTGTCCAGGTCTTGTTCGGTGATAGCCTCATCCCCGACCTTCGACTTTTCTTCGAAGTCGTCTTCGTCGGGTGGCATTCCCAGCCCTTTTCTGGGCACCTTGGGTACCTTGGGGAATTTAGGGAGGTAGACCGGATCGTTCCAGTCAGCCTCCAAGTAATTTTCATCTTTTAGTTTTCCATCAACTTTTTCATTCATGTACATAGGATCAGGACCAAGGTCCTGATCCATTCCGGAACTGTAGCAAGACCTGCTATAGTCCCGATCGGCTCCGGTGGGAGCCTTTTGGGGAGGAAAAAACTTATTAATCCCGATCTGGTCCTCCGCAAGGCCAGATCGGACATCGCCATCTTTATCAACAACGAGAACGTAAGGCGATAGCCTTTCCCTACGTCCTCTCCAGAACGACTCCATATTCAAATCATACAAATCTTCGAATCCAATTTTTGATGGAATATCAGCACGGTGATATCCGCGATCACCAAGTGATTCGGGCACGCGCACCATTGTGGTGGAGTCAAGTTCGAAATCGAAAACATTAGAATCGATAACCTGACTACCACCATCGCGCCCATCCTTCCAACTTTCGGAGGGGGTACTCCGCGGACCACCACTCGAGATCTGGTCCGATCGTCCGCTGCAAGCAGACGACCGGTCGTCATCAGAACCCACTTGGTCCGATTGTTTAGTGTCCATCTCACCTTGTGTACCCGATGGAATGGGCTAGTTACACACTCGGTGGATCGGGATCACAGATTGGATCGAAGCGGTCTTGAATATAGAAGACCGATCTGGGTAGGTATCTCTGGGGCGGAACTCTTCAACCCAGACACAAACAGACCCAAAACACTTCCAAGAGATAAATTCCAATAGGTCGATCGTCCAAACGACCAAGACCTGACCAATACGAAATAATAGAGGGTAGACCGACCGTTCCGGTCTAGCCTCTGACCAATAGGAAATAAGACCAAAACCGGTCTAGTTTCCAACCAATATTAAAACAAGCCAATATGTCCGCGTAAAGACCCAATATGCTCGTGAAACTCCACAAACGATATCTCCACGCCAAGACCAATCCAGTGAATAGCACGTTCCAAACGTACTTGAGTTGAGGTGTTGAGATCGCCAAATCGTACTCCCGTCTAGGGACTTCCGGTGGGCCAAAGTGCGCGTGCGGCGCTTACAGACCGGGTATAATGGGCGAGAGGGGATAATTCGACCCTCTGCTCCCAAACACTCCGCGGCGGGCGGAGGCGACTAGTGTACGAAAAGGGAAGAACGGCTACCCCTAGCTGTGGTGTGAACCAAGACCAAAGGATTTCTACTTAGAAAAATCCTGCAACCAAAACACTTCTTACTTGTAAAAACCACAACTAAAATACTACTACCCTATAGTCCCTAAATGTACCCCCACAAAAATATGTAAAATACCCAAAGTCGGGTGACTCACCAAAACTTGCGTTCTTGACACTTCTTGAGTCTGATAGATTGAAAATCCCCCCTTGTTTAAACCAATCCGAAATTAGACCAAATGCCTGGACAAACTTGACCAGAAGTGTGCCAAATTTTGGGCACGCTTCTCCACATACGCATGCACAATGCGCCACTTTCCGTTCGGTTTACGAACACAAAAGTGGGAGAAGAATTGGGAGACTTACTCTTCCGTACTATCCCTGCCTCTTCTTTCCCCTTGAAGAATGTGTCGATAACGTCGCATTGCTCCTTGGGGAGAGGCCACTGCCTAGTGACGCATTATTTGGTACCAGGAACCAAATCAATTTCATGTCGGACTCCCCGATCCGGTGGTAACACCATCGGCGGGTTGTCACTAATGACATCTCCAAATTCCTTTAGTAAGGAATGGTAAGGGTCCTCAGGATCCGCGAGCATCTTGAGACCGCTTCGGGCATCCAATGCCTGTTGGGTTTGCACCAAGCTGACTCGTCCATCGTGGATGAGGAGTTCAACTCCTCTTCCGAACGTAATACGACAACCTCGTCGATTTCATCTGCTTTCAAAGCAGTTTCAAACTCGTTGAAGGACATCTCCTCCAACGACAACAGTTCGCCTATCCCAGGCAACCGTTCCAGGCTTACGCCTTCTGTGACAACACCTGTCACACTATTCAGCATCCTATAGGACTGCTGACTACTGGCCTCGGGACTCATCCCGGGACCCAGATGGGGGAATCAATTGCCCCATCTATTGGAAGCACCTCGTGCCTATCCACAAAGGTCTCTACCTCTACCACCGTTGACTCGCCGGTCTCACCTACAACGGCGTAGTCGGAATCATTTCCGACGTGCGAAAGAGACGAACTACGGGTCTCTT
>CM047580.1:36521416-36572211 GCA_026184515.1 Peronosclerospora sorghi | reverse complement strand
GTCGGAATCATTTCCGACGTGCGAAAGAGACGAACTACGGGTCTCTTCGCTTGGAAGCGCCTCGCGCTTAACCACAGGGGTCTCTACCCCTACCACTGGAGTCGCCTCAGAGGAATCCACCTCTGCCACTGTCAACTCACCAGTCTCACCGTTAAAGGCGTGGGGATTAACCGCCGAATCCCCCTCGTTAAGGAAATCTTCCTTAACTTCATTGGGAATGATCATTTCAGACATCCCAATCTCTGTCATCTCACGACAAAATCGCTTTTGCGATCGAGCAAAGGTGGGTTCATAACTGCCAATGCTTCACCCGATCGCGGGTGCGTTGAGCCAATGGATTTAGCCTTCCAGTCTATCCATGGCTCGTGGCGTTACAGCCACTTCATGCCCAAAATGAGGTCATACCTCGAGTTCAAATCCAGGACTAGGCAACGTTCTAAGCTGTCGAAGTCTGCAAAGTTCAGCTTAAGGTCAATCGAGACCTTGGGTACAGAAACATGTACGCCCGTCGCAAGACGGACCGTGACAGCGTCACGAGAACGTGCCTCTAGGGCCTCGGCATACAGCCGACTCTTCTCTACAGAAGCCCGTCTGACATAATTGTCAGACGTTCCAGAGTCTATCAAGACTCTCCAAGGCTTATCAAAGCCTTTCACGTCCACAAGGACTACCAGCAAACCTGGCTGATACACCACCTCGGTGCTAAAAAGCACCGTTTCCCTCGGGGCTTTGTGCTGTAGTCCCCTACCCTGGGGCTTAACAGCACTGAGGGATCCCCCAATAGGGCTCCCCCCACCTACTGGGAGCCGTCGTTTCCCGACGGCTTGGGCAAGGGCTTTTTCCCCACCCTTGGTCCCTTGTAGCGAGTGTCTCGCTGAGGATTTTTCGGACACCTGTTCCGCAGATGATCCGTGCTTCCACACAGGAAGCATCTCAGCGGCCCATGCCGCTGCAACATAGCTAAGAGCTCTACCTCGAAGCTCTGCGAAAAAGAGTCAGAGTGACTCTTAGTGGAAGGTTTCTCTTCCGCTTCGACCTGACTCAGGTCCATGGGTTCAGGCCCCACCTTAGAGGAACGAAAGTTCCTCTCGGCGTTGAACTCCATCTTGAACGCCTCCCCCAGGGATTGGGGTAGGCATCGGAAGAGCTCCGAACGTGCTGGCCCTTCTCTCAGGCCTCCCATGAATACGGGGATGGACACATCGTCCGAATACGCTTTCGCGTACATCCCTGACAACAGGGTCTTAAGTTCTTGGATATATGTTTCCAAGTCCCTAGTGCCCTGACGGCACCTCAAAAACGCCAGATGATTCTGGAAACCCAGATCAGGCGTTGCATACATGTCCATAAGCTTCTGCTTAAGGACCTCCCAGGTAGGGAACACGTTCGTGACCGAATCCGAACACGTAAACGCCCATGCACGGGCTTTACTCGTAAGATGGGTCAGCGCAAGTCCCACTTGCAAGTGATCAGCGATCACATTCGCTGTGGCGAAGGCCGGTTTTCGACCTCTCGTAACCACACATAAAGGTTATCACCTTTTTCCCCGGTGAATTCCTTTATCTTAAAGGACAATGGGGGACGCACCCCCGTGGAACGACCTCCACCTAAACTCGCTTCATGAGCGATGAGGGCATTTACCCTTGCCTTCACGGCCTCAAGGCCCTGCTCCACTAGGAGCTGCATGCCTCATCACCCGTCTAGGGTAACAGCCTGTTAAAGGCTTCCTGCTGGACGAGGGTTAACCTATTCCAATCGTCCTGATTCATCCCTTGCAGAGGATGCCTTAGTCTACCAACACAGGTGTTGGATTGACTACAAGTGCTACCAGATGTAGCAGGTGCGTATACGCACGGTGCGGCTAGCGCACAGAGGAAGACTTTCCTTTAAGCCGCGTTCGCCGCTACTTAGCCGATACGCCCTTATAAAAGGGCTTAGTAGGAGAGAGCTCTCCTACTCGGGGCCAAGATTCCCACTTTGGTTTACAATTAGCTTTCGCTAATGCCTTAACGTAAGGCTCCCTTACTAAGGGTGTAGCTAAAGGGAGGGATCCCTTTACGCTACTACACTCACTACACGCGCGACCGGTCGAGGTCGTGCGTCTGTAGTCGTTGAGTGAAAATGTAAACTGAATGTATGTTTAATATATAATTAGCCTAAATTAATTTAAACTAATGTAAACTATATGTAATAGTAAGTAGAACTTACCAAATTCGTACCTAGCTAAAATGTAGTGTACACCACATGTGTACCAACACGTGGCTGGCTGCCACGCCACCCCCAAGGGCTCCTGCCCCGATTGGTTAAAATAACCAATGGTTCAAAACTTTTCGAACCGATCAATACTGACCCCAACCGTAGTGTACTCACGTACACCACCTACTAAATGTGACTCGAATGTAACCTTGATACAGAGGGGGTTGGATTAACTGTTATCAGTGCTGGCGTACACGGTGGCGTAAACAACCGCGGAACAAACCACCCTGAGAACCTTACAACCACACACAACCATACAACCATGACACGTCCGAAAGCGACAGCGGCCGGAACCCCGGCGTCGGGTGAAGCCAAAGATAGCAAAGAATCAGCGGTGCGCTTCAAAACAGAGCACTTTTACTTATTACTCCGAGTTGTCGGGTTCGATTACACTAATCGTATCGGTCACCTCCGGAGGCGACCGATAACTTTTATAGGTACAAATCATTCTAATCGAACCCCGTCTAATCGTATTCGAACCCCCGGTCTATCGACTAAAAATTTCTGAGGTTTGACACCCCCTAATAGCTGTACTCTAAACTCGGTGTTGGTACCGGTATTAGATACCGCTTTTGCTCAAAGTCGGTATCGGTACTGGTATTGGATACCGCTTCTTGGCAAAGTCGGTATTGATATCGGTATTAAATACCGCTGCTACCAAAAGTCGGTATTGCTTACCGGGTATTAGGTACCGCTCTTCCGTTGTCTCGGTTTCATACCGGTTGTATCATGGCGTGTGGCCTAAACTCAGTAATAGTACCAGTTCTGGGGTACCCTTGAGGCAAAAGTCGGTAGCAATACCCTAATACCGATACCGCTGATTTGAAAATCGGTATCATATACCTAATACCATACCCCCTCCATCTATTTTCGGTATTCACCTAGAAATACCATACCGAACCTTAAAATCGATACCGCACACCCCTGGCCTATTTGTGAATGTTAAAAAATAGAGATAACGTCTAATATGCCCCTGTAATACCGACATTCAGACTTAGAGATGATCGGCAAGCTAATGTTTCATTAAATATTCGCCTTAAATTTAGCGAATTGGAGGGCACCAAAACAGGGGCATTCTAGGATTTTTTTAAGAAGAGGGGTATTTTAGAATTTTTTGGCGAAAACAGGGGCATATTAGACGTTAACTCCTAAAAAATAACGTGGACCAGACTATTTCGGAATTCACCCATATTAGTCTGGGTTCACTATTAGTATGGCTCAAGCTAATAGGTGTGAGTAACTCTCCAAAGCCATGTTCAGATTTACTCTGACCCAGACTAAATGTGGTGATCGGTGTCAGCTTAAGAATTTCGCGAAACATCCACCAATTATATCGCCGCAACACGCTCATGGTAAAAAAAAGCGTCTCCCAAATTTGAGCCTATAATTTCCCTCGGTGACGTATGATGCATGAAGACCTTGTAATTGCGCGGGTAATCGGCGCCCGGAGCAGTACTGTCGCGTATTGAGAACGTACTGAATTCCGAACTGCCTCAAGATGCGAAAGTTGTACGGGCTCCGCTTTTTTATGCTGCTCTTTGCTCCGCTCGTCGGTTATATTCAGTGGGTAAAGTGTGTCCTAGCTTGGTGAAGAAGTGAAAATTCGTTGCTGACAATTATATATTTTCATTTGCAATAATCATCAAGGCCTTTGGTGAAGATTGAGTCGTGCAACCTACCTGTTGGCCTGGACTTGGATCGTCAGGAGCGACGTCTGTACCCTGGCGGGAGCATTTGCAGAGGTGTCGGGCTGCCGCAAAGATATGAGCTGGATTTCATAAATAAATACGCCTTCAGTGCTGAAGTCATCTAGCATGGCTCCCCATCAGGTGCAGATAACACAGTGTCGTGTTTTGGTGGTACCTTATTGTTCCAGAAGAACTCGACACCCTCTTTCCGTTACGTGAAGTGCCAGCTGAACAAGTTCCAATTTCTCATCGTCAATACTCACGTCCCCCGTTGCACAAAAGAACAAGTTGCGAACGTCCGAAAGCGTTTTGAAGGTGATAGTGAGGGGGTCCAGAAGCAATTTGACACCATTCAACAGATTATGGAGAAACTGTTGCACTCAGTGAAGGTAAGGTACTTTCTGAAGAAGTGCTTGGCCAACACAATGTATGCAACCAGACAATTTTAAATGATTTGGGAGTTGGCCACCCGCAAATTGACGAAGTGGCATGTATTTGCAAGCTTTTCAATGGAGCTACGAAACTTACTGGCGCAGGTGGTGGTGTTTGCGTAATTTCACTTTTGCCGCAAAGTCTAAGCGGTTAACCCGTCAGACAAAATAATATCAACCGGACTGTCGATTAAAGTGATTTAACGCCCTATCTACACACACAACAGTTGACAATTGCGTATTTTACGCAGTCTGGGCAGCTGTTGATGTTGTGTCGTGTACTACAGAATCTGTTTTTGCCATAGTTTCTGTCGATGATGGAGAGCTCTTTGTCGAGGCTGAAGAGTCGTTGGTGCTTGCGGCGCTAGAGGACCGGCGCTTTTTCTCCAGCCTTTCCATTTTGTTTGCTGCCTTTACTTCACGAACTCCACTCGCAACATTCGTGGCAGCACCAGCAAGGCCACCAACCACATAGCCTCCAGCTGCTACGCTGCTTGCTAGCATCACGCCACCCCCTGTCACGATTGCCTGAAACAACAAGTCGTTAGTTCGATTTTACTAAGTTAAGATTCAAAACGTACCGCAACAGGAGCCGCCACAGCACCGATTGTCGCCTTCTTTAATCCGCCCATGAAGGTGGGCGTTGGTTTTTGATTTGCGACCTCAATGGTTGCCTTTTGCTGTTCAGCTGCGGCTCCATTATCAGCAGGTCTGTTACTACTGCCACCCGTTTCCATCGTAGCAGCATCTTCCACTTTACCGCTACCAATCTGTTTATGCTCCTTGCGCTTGCGGGCAGCGTGGACGCCAGCCTCGCCCATTTCTTTAATGCCCGAGGCCACGTTAACGACCATGGCGCCAGTTCCTGCCACAATCGCAGCAGATCCCATGATCACACCACCTACGATGGCCTTGCCACCGTAGAGAAGACCTTTGGCAGGCGCATATACAGCTCCACCTGCGGCACGCTTTAACCCTTTTGAGCGATTAGGGGCTTCTGGGTCCATTGCTTCACCGAAGCGGAAAAACTCCTCAAAAATTTCCATGGCGCGCTCCTTGGTCATTGGCTGTGCGCCGTCCTCTAGTCCTTCCTTTCCATAGATATCGTCTTCATCAACAATCAACAGGAGCAAAGGGGTAAATAATCACTGATAAAAAAACTTCCCAGGCCTAAAGCCCGCAGCCCGCATACTGCAAACAAAAAATCGTACAAATTTTGCGCGTATCGTCATTCGATAGTACGTTATACGCCTCGCCGACAATCTTAAAATTCACCTCAGCCGTGAGTTTGTCCGATGGATTCTTATCGGGGTGATACTTGATGGCGAGTTTTCGATAGCTGCAGTAGATGTCAGTCACTGAAAATAAGCTAACTGTATTGTCTACAACGTACGCTTTCTTTATCTCCTGCGCAGTGGCCGTTCGCTCCACACCGAGATTTTCATAATAGTCGTTAGAAGCAAGGTTGCTCATGATACTATAGGTGAGATACACCAAAACAGGGCGGCGGAAACGGCAGAGGAATTCCACTTGACTTGCTTGTCGTGAATGCGTTTATAACTGAGATTCCCAGAACAACGATTACTAATTGGAGTATATTTACCCATCTTTCACAACGATATTGCTGTGACATTTATTTGGGTATTAAAGCAACTTTACTGTGGTCCACTACACATGAAATTTGGATTAAATGAATAAAAGAAATTTCATAGAATAGGACACTCTTTGGCAGTATTTCACAGAATAGGACGCTTTTGTTTTAAATTCACACAAGGACTCTTTCTGAAAAAAGGGTTCTACAGTATTCTGTGATTTAAAACAAAAGCGTCCTATTCTGTGAAAATACTGCCAAAAAGTGTCCTATTCTATAAAATTTCTCAATGAATAATTCACTTTTACTTTTTACTTAAAAACGTCCTTTTGGTCAAGTAAGAGATCCTGCGACATTGCACGCATCAAGTGCAACAAGAACACCTCTGTTTCCCACAATGTCCCTAACCGTTGGCAACTAGTTTCAAGAGCTTAGAAGACGATGCATGCACCTGCTTAAATGACTTGCCGATATACGCACAAGACGGTGCATGCACCTGCTTAAATGACTTGCCGATATACGCACAAGACGGTGCATGCACGATTTGCCGATATTTTCCCACTCTGTATACTAGTGGGTTTCAAAGTTAGTTTGCAGATGATTTTGCAGAAAACCCAATTGTCCAACTGGAAGCGTTCTGCAAGTGGCTAAATTTGAGACGAGCCCTAAATTCACTGATAAAACCCTAAATCCACTGATAAAATCCTAAATCCACTGATCACGTGATCATGATATCGTGATCATCCATTTTCGGATGATACATTGTTACCACTATCGTACACGTATCACAATCAAGAGGAACCAATAAACTGTTCCAATTTAATGATACAACACCCTCTGTCAGCAAAAGGGCGGGATAGCACGCCAGTTGAACACTCGGTGCTTGCGGAACTGGTAGTCCATTAGCCAAAAAACGCAAAAAAGCGGGCAAAACACATTTTATTAAAGTAGAAAACGAGTAGTATACATACTAAATACAATATCACTATATGGAATGTATAATTATTCAGAATTCCATTCTCGAGAGGATTGTCTATGTACACATATCCATGTAGTCTTATCCTTTGTCGCCGCGTGTTTAAGTCGTATGCTAACCGGTATAACAAAAATATGGAGGTTTGCTACTTGCGTAATCTAACTCGCGACGGTAACAAGCTAAACAAACCAAACAGACAACAAATTCTTACGCTTGGACGTGGCAGGGTGCATAATTTTGCGAGTCCAGTACGGAGAATAAAAAAGAGGGGAGGGCGCCCGATTGGGCTGGATGAATTATTTGCCTGCCTCTAAATATCGGCTCAAGATAATTTCTCTGAAAGATCGGATACCCGAAACTCCCTATTAGTCTACTGAAAAACTGGTTGAAAACTCTTCGCATCACTCAGTTTGCCGCTTAATGACTTCTCTTGAACGTCATGAAGCTCGATATCCTGCAAACTTTTCAAGGCAGACCTGCATCTTGATCCCATGGATTGGATTCGGATCATCGGGCATTTTCCGTGCTACTGCAGGGACCATAATAGATTTACATACTTTCTTCATTTAATAAATCTACTTATATAAGTCAAGTTTTTTCATCGTTTGTTATTTGTCCGACAAGAGTGGGAATATTATTTAAAGGGAATTGCTAGGCACACAAACATTTTGCTAGGTACACCTGTGGTGAAGTGTACCACAAATTCGTTCACTTTTGGTCAAGGCAGCTGGTCGAATTTCGGATTGGTCTAAACAAGGGGGGCTTTTTAGCCTATCAGATTCAAGGAGTGTCAAGAACGCAAGTTTTTGTGAGTCACCTGACATTGGGTATTTTACATATTTTCATGTGGGTACATATTGGGACCGTAGGGAGGTAGTATTGATTAAAGTTGTGGATTTTCCTAAAAGAGAAGAAGTCTTTTGGAATCTTTTGGGTTTTCCTTCGGGCTAACACCTCAACAGGAGGTCGTTTAAACCTTTGCTATGTGCATCAGTCGCCTCCGCCCTCCGCGGAGTGTTTGGGAGCAGAGGGTCAAGTAATCCCCTCTAGCTCATTATACCCGGTCTGGACGCGCCACACGCGCATTTGGACAGCCGGAAGTCCCTCGACGGGAGCACGCATTGGTCGACTTCCTCAAGTTTAAGTCGCGTACGTTTGGAACGTACTAACAAGTGGATTTGTATTTACGTGGAGATATCGTTTGTGGAATTCACGAGCATATTTGATCTTTACGTGGACATATTGGTTTACTATAACATTGGTTGGAGTTTAGACCGGCTTTGGTATTCTCTCATATTGGTCAGGGGCTAGACCGGTTGAGTGGTCTACCCTATATTATCTCGTATTGGTTGGGTCTAGATCGATCGACCCATTGGAATTTATCTATTGGAAGTGTTTCTGGTCTGTTCGTACCCGGGGTGAAGAGTTCCACCCTAGGTACACCTACCCAGCACGGTCTCCGATATTCAAGACAGAATCAGATCAATCTGCGATCCCGATCCACCGAGTGTGTAACTAGCCCATTCCATCGGGTACACAAGGTGAGATGGCAACGCAAGATGAATCGGACCAGGCGTCTTCTGTTGATGATCGGTCGTCTGCCAGCAGCGGACGATCAGATAGGATCGCAAGCGAAGGTCCGCGGGGTACCCCCCCCCGTAAGTTGGAAGGCTGGGCACGATGGTGGTCAGGTTCTCGACACAACTGTGTTCGATTTTGAACTTGACTCCACCACAATGGTGCGCGTGCCCGGATCACTTGGTGATCGTGGATATCACCGCGAGGTGTCATCAAAGATTGAATTTGAATATTTGAATTTGGAATCGTTCTGGAGGGCGTAAAGAAAGGCTATCACCTTACGTCTTCGTTGTTGATAAAGATGGCGATGTCCGATCTGGCCTGGTGGAGGACCAGATTGGGATTAATAATTTTTTCCCCAAATGGCTCCCACCGGAGCCGATCGTGACTATAGCAAGTCTTGCTATAGTTCCGGAAAGGATCAGGACATTTGTCCTGATCCTATGTATGTGCATAAAAAAATTGATGAAAAATTGAAAGACGAAAAATACCTGGAGGCTGATTAGAACGATCAGACCAACCTCCCCAAGGTCCCCAAGATTCCCAAGAAAGGGTTTGGAATGCCGGCCGACGAAGACGACTTCGAAGAGAAGTCGCAGGTCGGAGATGGAGGCATCAGCGAAGAAAACCTGAACAAGATGTATTATGTTTTTGAGCTGAACAAGTTCGTTCTCTATGACGTGGTCTTTCGGGTGTTGAACCACCAGATCCCCTACCGTCTTCTAGGTCCCACTACCGCTCCGATACAGAGTGATCGCCCATTACTGTTGGTGATGAACTTGGTGGCGATGTTGGCGGAGGTTGGCATTAAAATGCAGAACCCCGCCGATGTCCAAAAACTATTTGAATTTGAGACTTGGAGGCTGAAATCGTCGATGTCGACCTTCCACGACGATTTGGTCCCACTGGTGGGGGCGGTTCGCCGCCCAACTCCCACCGCAGCAGTAAAGGTCGCTGAAGCCTCCACAGCGCTTGTCGACATTGGTTCTGATGACGAATCGGTTGATCAGTCTCCATCGGCCTCTTACAGCTCATCAGAGTTAGAGACCGGTGTCGAGCGGATGACCATGGGGATGGACCATGCCCGGTATGAACAAAAAAGGGACATGCGGCAGCAAAGGGCTGCTTGCCAGTAGGGGCTCCAGCAGCCCATACAGGCCTCAGTTCCGCAAAAGGAGAGCTAACGTCCAAGCCATGTTTGAGACGATGATGGAGCGTTTCATGGAAGACCGGGTTAGACCACCTCTGCGCCCACATTTCCAAGACCGGTCTACCCAGCAAAGTGCCAATGTTTGCCGAGATGTGGATATGGAATCGGTAACATCTGTGGACAAGCCTACTCGAAGTGATAAGCAAGTCGGCAAAGGTAATCGTAAGCCGCAACCGGCCAGACCGCGTAGACCAAATAAGACAAGTTATTGTGACATGGAGTCGGTCGGCGGTCTTGACGACCACTGTGGGTCAGACGGTACAGGCGCTGGCAAGGCGCGCAAGGCTAACCTAGCCTCCACCACTGCTTACGAATTTGGATCGGCTGCGATTCCGCGCATCCGTATGGCCGCGACGACCGACCTCAAGGACTTCACTGGCAAGGATGCTGATGAAGACCAGGCCAGGTCTTGGTTCAGTCGGGTCAAGTCTGCGTTCCTGCGAGACCATACCCCGAAAAGTGAAAAGCGTCTGATCTTCCGGGATTTGTTGAAAGGACCGGCTGCCAACTGGATCCAACAGTTAGGTCGGGATGTCCGGTCTGACTGGGACCAGCTATGTGCAGAGTTTGAAGGGCAATATTGTAACTCCGGATTTTCGAGTGCCCTCAAGTATCACCATATGCAGAAGCGGAGCGACGAGACACCGATCGAGTATTTTCATAGGTTGAACGTGGCTGAACTTCGTGCCGGCATAACAATTAAACAGAATAACCCGCCGAACGGTGCTGCTCTGGAACATGTGGGTCACTCCATTAGTACCCTGGACGATCAAGAACCGGCGGACCAGCTTACTCTGCTGCGTCTTAGGGACGCGGGTGAAGTTGAACAGACTCTACGGACGATACAGCAGTCGCGTAGCATGAGGGCAAAGAGTGCTGGTGGATCAGGTCGCTACCGATCCAAGACCCAGACCCAGACCGATCCGGTCAAGAGACCCTGGACCAGACCTACCCGAGCGGTCAAGGCGATCGTAGCCGAAGACAGCACGGTATCGGAAGAAAAAAGTGGCATTCAATGCAGCCAGGAGTCATCGGATGAAGACCAGTATCGCCACGTCTGCTTTGCGGGACCTGCCCCAAGGACCAGGTCGAAGCCTGACCAGGCAGACCGGAATCGGCGGAACGCATGGTTCAGACCATAACAAGGGCGATCAAGATGTATGTGGACGACCCAGACCAACGTGGCTGGGACGAGTATGCAGAAAGACTAGTATTCGCACTCAACTCTTCAACCGATCGGGTCCGAGGAGAACGCCTTTCTATCTGGCGTATGGATGGGACCCTCGATCGACACTTGAAGCGGCGATACCGATCGGCTTCACTCGGACCCGCGATCGCGATGCTCGCCGTTGGCGCATGCAGGTCCAGAAGCATTACCAGCATGCAAAAGAAGTCGTCAACGAAACGTTGCGTCAGGCCACACAAGACCGGGAAGACCGGAACAACGACCAGGTCCGACCCCACGGTATTAAACCAGGGGCGAGGGTATGGCTATACCTCGACCGAGTAAAGGAGGGCTATGCGAAGAAGTTGGCTCACATGTGGAACGGTCCTTTCCGTGTTGCAGAGATGACCGGTGAGCACGCTACCCGTCTGATCACGACCGGCACGGATTATAAGGTCTTTCCAATCGTGCATGTGTCCAAGTTGAAGCTGGTCCGAGAATTCCCTGATCGGCCTAAAATGCCATTCCTGGTGGACGAAGCAGAGAGATTTGATTTTGATGAAGCTCTGCTGCCGGAGAACAGTTGGTTGAGGCCATTGGAAGGGTAAGAATTCGAGGTGGAGAAGGTCCTAGATGTCCGATCAGTCAAGAAGACCCGGTTCGGCCGGACCCACCTAGAATATCTGGTCTGCTGGAAGGACCAAGACGAACCAACTCGGATCGACGAGCTCGACTTGAATTGTGGAGCACTGATAAGAGAATTCGAGCGAGAACGAGTCAGTCGGAATCTCTTCGCAGTGATGCAGACTCATGAAGACCAAGACACGCAATAGCATCGGTCAGTCCGACCGGTGTAACATGTGGAAGGTCCGAAGTTGTTGTAAAAATGTGATGAACCGTGACGAATTGGAGTAGTGGAGTGACGAACGTGATGATTATTTTTCGCGATGTGGGTGGAACGGTTTATGATATTGTGTTTTGTGCAACTCTGAAAAAGTGGTGAAATTAGTTCAAGTGATTTGATGATCAGATATGTGAAAAAGAAATGATGACATGTATTACGAGCTATCTGGTCGACTACCTGGGACTTCATTCGCTATCACCCCACAGGCGGCCGATGGTCAGCGCCGGATGGCCTGCAACTTGGTCTTGAAATTGGTTGCGCCAGGGTTCCTTCTGGTCAAGCTTGACCAAAGCATCCTTGAGTTCCGCGACCGGCTAAGCGCAATCAAGACCGGGGTACCATATGCCGTCATCGGCTAACAACCTGGTATTCTCAACGCGACGCCTTGGCAGTGTCCAGACCAGATCGGGTCCTTCGAGGGTCGGCAGTGGCCAGACCAGAAGGAGGAAGAGTCACGTCAACCTTCAATGACCACGACAAAGCATGACGATATCGAACAGAAGTCCCGGGCAGAAAAGTTGGTTTGGGCGCGTCGACAGCCAGTTTCGACGACCCTTTATGGATGTTACCCTCCGAGTGCGCCACTTGGTCTTCTTCTGACGTCGGCTCTTCAACTGCGACAGCGGATCGACGATGCTGGGTGGATCGGGATTGAGATAAAGCGGGAAGGAGATCATCTGAGCCCACCGATCCACCCTCTGAAGCCGCCCCAGGCGAGACCAATAACGACTTGGACCGAACGGTGTGGCGGGTAGAGGGCGCGCGATTTTTCGAAGCCTTCCTCTTCACAACTGGATCCCCCGCCGCTTTTGAAAGTTGCACCCGCGTCTTAGCTTGCGTTTGCACCGCTTTGAGATTCTTTTGGCGCTCCATGTCGCACGCTAGAGCCCGCGCCCTCGCGACACTCTACGCGTCTTCGCGCTTCCGATTTTGTTTGTAAATTCCGTGGGGCGGACTTTTAGCCAATGAGCGGCACGATAATCCACCCGAGCCCGGTTGGGCGGCGAAACGGGTCGAGGGCGCGCGATTTTTGGAGTCCTTCCTCTCCGTAACTGCATGCTTCACCGCACTTGGGAGTTGCGCATGTATCTAGGCTAGTGATTACACTATTTCTGGTTTCTTCTCGTTCTCTAGGACGCGCGCAAGGGCCCGCGCCCTCGCGCTTCCTGATGCGCCCTTGCTCTTTTCATTGCGTGCGTGAATTTTGGGGGCGTAATTTCAGCCAATGAATGGCGAGAATTTCCGCCAGAATTTTGCTGGAAAATCGTACCAACTGAATGCGCCCGCGAGGCGTGAGGGAGCATGGGATTTGGCGATGTTAAACGTATCACTTGCATCCGATTTTTGGCTCATGAGGATCGCCTGCGTCTTGGCTTTCTTGTGGCGCGGCGCTTGCTTCTTCTCGTGTTCGGAGTCGCGCGCTACGCCCCGTGCCCTTGATCCACTCGACGCGCCCGCGCGCCTCTTGGAATGGCGCCGATCTCGGTATTGATGCGGACCGGACCAGGATCTGCTTTGTCAGGGCGAACCGGTGCAAGCTACCGATCTGCCCCGACGATCAGGGCAAGGTGACGTCCGAGGTCCGCGGCGGAAGTGGGCGATCTCCAACTGCCAAATCTTTTAGCTGGGCGTGGCGGTGCAGTCCAGACGTGCCAGGCAGGAACGAAGGCGCCGATTTCGCTGACCCATATGCTGGCGTGCTGTCACCTGGCAGACTGGTCTTCTGCTCCGACCCCGATGACGATGCCGCTTGGACGGAACTTTTACGCCGACACGTCTGCGACTTGGATGGGATGGCGATCATGAACTCTGAGTCGCCGGACTCTTCACTGGAGTCCTCCCCGGACGATATCCCTGTGTACTCGACACGAGGGCGCGAGGGCGCTTGAGTTTTGGCAGGGTTGCAGGCATCACTCACGTCCAATCTTGGGTTCAAGAGAAGCGCCTGCGTCTTGGCTCGCTTATGGGGCACCGCACGCTTCCCCCCTAGTTCGGGGTCGCGTTCTATGCCCCGCGCCCTCGAGCCACACGGCGCGCTTGCGCGCTTCTTGGAATTTTGTAAAATATTGGACTGTGGAATTTTGGCCAATGGATGGCGCCGGTCTTGGTCCTGGTGCAAGTCGACCAGGAGGGCCGACACAGATCGGTCTACGATGGAGGCAGCAGCCGAACGCGGATACAGCAGGTCCGTCAAGCGCTGGTGGCACTGGTCTAGCGCCACCCGACGACAACCCGATTCCTGCGCCCAAGCGTCCGGCCGGTCCTGAAAAGACTGGACCTTCCCGGTCTGGTCTTGGACCGAAACTTGGAGCTCAGTAAGATGTCCCTCAAGATTGTCGCCTTGCATGCGCAGCGAAGTCTTGTCCAATTGATCGTCCAACTGCTGCCGGCGGATTCGGCTCCAGTCTGACACCCATCCGATGTTTGAGGTGCAGGAGAATTATTTGGGCTGTCAGACCGGGCCGACCGAACAGGTGAAGCAATGTGGGGCGACTCAGCACATAGAGTTTCTACAAGAACAAGCGTCAAGAGGAAGCATAAGAGGATCGAGTGCAGTGAAGGAAGTAGCTGGCGCAGGTGGCGAAGATGGCTGGTCCATGGTGAAGAAGTGTGAGCGACCAAGGTCCAGTTGGTCAAGTGATGGGTGAGGTCAGACCGTTATCGTTGTGCGACAAGGTCGGACTCAGGGGCGGCTGTGGTGAAGTGTACCACAAATTCGTTCACTTTTGGTCAAGGCAGCTGGTCGAATTTCGGATTGGTCTAAACAAGGGGGGCTTTTTAGCCTATCAGATTCAAGGAGTGTCAAGAACGCAAGTTTTTGTGAGTCACCTGACATTGGGTATTTTACATATTTTCATGTGGGTACATATTGGGACCGTAGGGAGGTAGTATTGATTAAAGTTGTGGATTTTCCTAAAAGAGAAGAAGTCGTTTGGAATCTTTTGGGTTTTCCTTCGGGCTAACACCTCAACAGTAGGTCGTTTAAACCTTTGCTATGTGCATCAGTCGCCTCCGCCCGCCGCGTAGTGTTTGGGAGCAGAGGGTCGAGTAATCCCCTCTAGCTCATTATACCCGGTCTGGACGCGCCACACGCGCATTTGGACAGCCGGAAGTCCCTCGACGGGAGCACGCATTGGTCGACTTCCTCAAGTTTAAGTCGCGTACGTTTGGAACGTACTAACAAGTGGATTTGTATTTACGTGGAGATATCGTTTGTGGAATTCACGAGCATATTTGATCTTTACGTGGACATATTGGTTTACTATAACATTGGTTGGAGTTTAGACCGGCTTTGGTATTCTCTCATATTGGTCAGGGGCTAGACCGGTTGAGTGGTCTACCCTCTATTATCTCGTATTGGTTGGGTCTAGATCGATTGGACGATCGACCCATTGGAATTTATCTATTGGTAGTGTTTCTGGTCTGTTCGTACCCGGGGTGAAGAGTTCCACCCTAGGTACACCTACCCAGCACGGTCTCCGATATTCAAGACAGAATCAGATCAATCTGCGATCCCGATCCACCGAGTGTGTAACTAGCCCATTCCATCGGGTACACAAGGTGAGATGGCAACGCAAGATCAATCGGACCAGGCGTCTTCTGTTGATGATCGGTCGTCTGCCAGCAGCGGACGATCAGATAGGATCGCAAGCGAAGGTCCGCGGGGTACCCCCCCCGTAAGTTGGAAGGCTGGGCACGATGGTGGTCAGGTTCTCGACACAACTGTGTTCGATTTTGAACTTGACTCCACCACACACCCCATAATAAAGCGCTTATAATATGTCCGCCCTTTTTTTGTTTAATGTCGTAAAGCGTGTTATAATTGGGCCCAATAACGGGCATTATTATAGGGCCTTATTATAGGGCCTTATTATAGGGCCTTATTATAGGGTCTTATTATAGGGCCTTAATTTAAGGCCTAATTAAGGGCCTAAATTAGGGGGCCGATTACGGACAAAAAATCGGGTACGTAATCGTATACGCTTGTGTGTACCACGGCGTATACAGTTGCGTGTACAACCGTGGTGCACACAGTCAGGAAATAGACAGGGCATAGGAAGATGGGACGATTACGTACAGGTACTCAGCGAACACCGACGAACAGCGACGGACGATGGATAAATCACGTCGACTGGTCGACGGAGGACGCTGGAACGGGTAGTTCTGCTTGGTGGATATTAGGTAATTGGTAGTTCTTAGGATTTAAGCAATAATAAAGTTCTCCTTTTGGTTCGATCTAGCAGGTCGTTTCCGGGACGGCACCTTTGTGCCTCCCTTATTAGTATATAGCTCTACGTCCCGGGCGGGAGCACTTTGTCCATTTTTGTCCCACCGGCAGAAGTAGAGTGTTGATAACTCACTCCGCAACTCCGCCCGCTGTGTCAGCGGTTCTTCAGTAAAGGTTTTTGGTTTTGAGAGTGTGATTGAGCAGTGATCTCACCTCTTCACGTTTGGTTCGCGTTTTGCCCCTAGAGTTCGGCTGCTGTAAGCGCCCCACGGAAACTCTAGGTG
Organism: Peronosclerospora sorghi; assembly: GCA_026184515.1. Taxonomy (NCBI): domain Eukaryota; phylum Oomycota; class Peronosporomycetes; order Peronosporales; family Peronosporaceae; genus Peronosclerospora; species Peronosclerospora sorghi. The sequence goes on along the minus strand of CM047580.1, from coordinate 36,555,900 downwards.
GATTAAGTGAAATTTACCCCCCCCTCGTAGGTCTAGGCTAGGAATACAGATATTTGGGTGTTCCTTTAGCTGTTGAAGACTCCAGAGGCTCCGTGATCAGGCAGTGAAGACTTCCACTGCCTGATCAAGTACCCCCTTCGCCGATCAACACCTGATCGACACTCTGCAACTCGTGACCCGCGATCAACAACTCGCAGATCGCACCAACTTGTACCTGAGCGACTTTTGGCACCTGATAAAGTCTGAATACCGCTGATCAACTACTTTTAGTGCCTGATCGAGCCTGATCAAGTCTGATTTCAGCGGATCAACTACTTTTAGTGCCTGATCAAGCCTGATCAAGTCTGATCTCAGCTGATCAACGACTTTCGGTGCCTGCCCAAGCCTGATCACTGCTGATCAATCCTGTTCGCACCTGATTCGAGCTCGATTATACCGGATCACGTCTGATCAGCACCTCGATCAACTCATTACAAGTTCCCCAATATTGCATCAAGGAATTGCCGTGTTTACATCCCCGCCACCTGAAGAGCGACCCACGCCTAAGCCGTCGGGTACACAAGGTGAGCAGAAACACAAGCAGTCAAGGACAACCGGAGGACCCCCTTCGTTAGTCGGCAGTCCAGGCGCCGTGGTACCGCCTGATAAAGCGTCAAAAACTTTGATCGGCCGCTCCACCACAATGGTGCGCGTGCCCGGATCTTTGGGAGACGCGGGATATCACCGCGATTCTACGCAAGATGGCGCTGATGCGGAAGTGAAAACCGAAGCGGAAGCAGAAGTGAAGATAAAGGTGGAAAAGGAGGAGGAGGTTGTGACGATGGAAGCCAGTTCGCCGTCGTCATGCCTGAAGATGAAAGGAAATGCTGATCATCAGTACCTGTGGAGGAGTGCTGATGAGATAAAGGAGGAGAAGCCTCAACCACCTCCCTAGGCTCCTTCGGGAGCCCATGCGGATCATAACGCAAGTTATGATCCGCCAAAAATATGTGTGTATAATGATCCGGTTGGGATCCGGTGGCGAAGTATTACAAGACCGACCATCCGAATGTGTTGATGAAGGCGCCTGGGTCGGAGATCGACGAAAGTCGATCAAGCACGCCACCAACGGAAGCCGATCTGGTGAGGACGTTTTACCGAAAGGTTTATAAGGGAATACGGGGAGATTTCTTATTGACGAATTCGATCATGAGCCTACTTGGGGTCATGATCAGCGGGAATCTGAACGGACCGGTCGATCAGCCAGTTACGGATGGGAGGGACAAGCTCACGATCGTACTGAGGCTAACACGCCTTATCAAGCAGGCAGGTCTGACGACAAGCGACTACGATGCTGAAGAGGTGTTTGATCAAGATCCAGAAGATCTGTCAGAAGCTACCCAGCAGTTGTTTCATCTATTGCTACCTATCGTGGGTCAAACCAATAAGTTGGAACCCTCGCACTCTCCGTTGGAGATTGAAGCAGGTCCGTCGAACAACGCAGCAGAACACACAGGATCATCGTGCTACGAATCTGCCCCACCGAAGGCGATGAATTTGAAGCGGAGTCGAGTAGTGCCGGGAGTATAGAGCCCAAGATCAACAGGATTACAGTTTGCCAGAAGGATTAATCCAAGTTTTCGGCTATCAAGATGGAACCTCAATTAATCAGAGCAGAAGATGATCAAGTATCGCAAAGTCCACAGCTGCAGACATTCTTTGATAAGGCTATGGAGAAGTTTATGGCTGAAGAAAGACGCAAGCTGACACCTGGAGTCGTCGGCGGGAAAAACCGCCAGCTAAAGACAGGAAGAGCTGCGTCGATCAAGGACGTTGACATGGAATCTGTGCATTCACTTCGTCAGCAGCACTCGAAGCCAGAAAGATCGGCAACGGTCAAGGACGTTGACATGGAATCTGTAACAGGAAGGATCCTGTTACAGGCTTACACTGTGTTGTGCGAGGAAGCGCGCAATACAAAAGGGGTAGGATTCGTTGGTTACAACTAATCCTATACTAAAAGTAAATATAAATATTTACTTATGTCCTAGAACGCAAAATTAAGAGTGTTTATTTAATGGGTGGTTAGCGGCTAATAGTATAGTAACTACCTAATTAATATAATAATATTAAGTATTCAACTAACTGTACTATTAGTTAACCTGCAAGATTCGGTATTTATACCGAATCGACTTCCCCTTCGTAGATTATAATCACTTATAATCTCTTATTTAAATTTCAGACAACGCGTCTAGAATTTAACTGTGATATTCTAACTTGAATATCAATTATGTAATGGCACGCCATTACATCATCCCCCACTTAAGGTGGTTGGCCAATAATAATTCTTATTTTGGCCAATCATGGGTGGCACTTGTTGGTCGTTCTCATTTACCAACTGATTGACCATCGAATCGATGGTCAAAGCACGCGGCGGCGCTCTAAAGAGCGCTGCTGAAAACATCGAAGGAGCTTCTTCCTCCGCCTCAGCACTAGGTGGTGAGGAGTTGAGTGACAACAGTGACGCTGCATTAGCAGCGTCAACTACTCAAAGGTCGGAAGACGTACCGTCTTCTACCACAGATGCTGCTAAGGCGGCATCTGGCAAGAAACAGGGAGATGCTGCTAATGCAACATCTCGCACGATGGCAACTTCCGAATGGCGTGTTGCCAAGAGGGCCATGTTTGGGAGTTCTGACTCCGAACAAAGTGATGGGGATACAGCTGTCCCCACTAAAGGATCTAGCGAGTCGAAACTCGCTAGGTGCTCATCGCCCAACAGCGATGATGACTCTGGTGTCGCTGTCAGCTATGACGGCGACAATGATTATCACAGGTGGTTGCGGGAACGCAGAGCCCCACCTGGACCAAGTACGTCTCCACTTCGGGGTGGTTTAACCCCGGCGCTTGGTGTTGAAGCAGGCGGTGTTCCGCCGGCTAAAAGAGCTCGAACAGAAGCGGCAGGCGCCGCTTCTGAAGCGTATCATCGTACGGAACCACATGTTCCGTACAAAGTGGGGTTTTGGACCCCTGGATGGGCTATTGCCCCCAACAGTGGCGGTCACCGTAAGCGGGACTGCCAATATGCGTTGTTCGATGTCAACGTGCTGGATGACTGCGAAGACATCCAGTCACGTCGATTCGATCGAAGTACAGACGATAGACGTCTGTACTTTATTGACCTCTTTTTCCAGGTTCGATATTATTCGAGCCGGAAAGGGTCAAGGAAGAACAGGGACGATAAAGACGACCTGACTCAGAGTTGGAACGCTTTTGTTGACAACTACAAATGAAAAGCCCAGATGATTACGAATAAAGTTCACGTAATGCGCGAGCGCTTTATAAATCACTCGCGAACAGGCAAAATGGAATACATCCATTTTGCTTGCATCAAAGAAGGGTTGAGCTGTGGTGTCCCTTCTCACCTCGTTTGCCCGCGGTGTCCGCAGGGCGCTCCTCGTCTTTCAGAGGAGGAGTTGCGGGGGTACGGTGGTTTTTCCGTACCCGCCAAAAATTCAGGGCTTAATCGATGCCCTAAATGCATCAACACCTAATGTTGATGCTACTTCGCATTATGAGTTTGAGACTCCTTCTCAAACTCAGTTAAAAGGTCTGGGGCGTCGGCCCTCAGAACCTCAATCGGCTTTTAAGAGTCGAACTCTTGGGGGTAACCCAGACAGCGTACTAAGTACTCGGTACGCTGCCCCTTCTTCGAAGGAACCGAGCGCTTCGAGATCAAGCGCTCGAGAATGTATCGCTTATTCCCCTTATTATCGATCAGGGGCGGCGGAGGTTGAGAATTCCCTCGCCGTTGTTGTTTCGGAGCATGGTTCTTTGCTCCGAAAACTCGAGGAGGGTTGTTCCTCCTTGAGCAGCGATATGTCTCACTCTGTGAAGACATATCGGTCTCTTCGCGAAAATGTCCGCGACATCCTCGGGGCGCACACTTCCCTTCAGCAGAAGAATGATCTTCTGTACATCGAGCTTTCCCGCTGTAAGGAAGAGCTCGATCGGCACAAGGCTGATCTTGAGCAGTCGAAAGCGGTGACTCTCCGCTCTGCTCATCAACGGCTGGAAGCCGATTACAAGTCTCTCTTGGGAGACTTGGAGAAGCACGGTATCTTCCGTGGTTCTGTTTCTCGTCGTAAGACGAAGACGAATGATACGGTTTGCGCCGCCCAACATAGAATGTTGGGTGGAGCCGCATTGCTGTGGGAATGTCTAAGGTATAGGCATTCCCACGAATCTCTTGGACCTTGAAAGGTCCAATGTACTTAGGAAGCAACTTCCGTGTAGGTAAGCTGCTTATTGCATGTGTAGGCAAATTAGTAGTACTTAATAATACTAATTCGCCTTTAAGAAAGGAGTTTTTGTTCTTACTTCCTTGTTTATCTGCATTTTGCTTCTGCTTGTCAAAAGCAGAGGCAGTGCATCTTTTACATAGCGTATTACAGCTTGGCGCTGTAATACGAATTCATCTACTGCTTTATCAGCAGTAGGTGCGTTGTCCTCATTGTCTGCAGCCATTGCTGCAGACACTTATTCATCATATGCAGCTTCAGTTCCATTTGAAGCTGCTTCCGCTTCTACTGTACTTTCAGTAGAAGGGCCATCGTTTTGTTCACAAGTTGCAGTTGCAACTTGCGCATTGAATCGCTCAAAATTTGAGCGGGTCCCTCCCCCACTTAGATTTGGCGTACCGCCAAGTAAAGCTGGGGTTCGTGGATGCCTTAAGGCATTCACGTAGAACGGTGTATGCTTAGTTGAAGAATGCACCGAATTGTTAATAGCGAATTCAGTGAGTGGCAGATAGTCGTCCACTGTTCAAAGGTATGTGCGTATGATCGCAAAATGTCTCCGAGAACGCGGTTAACCCGTTCCGTCTGCCCATCCGTTTTCGGATGGTCCGCAGTTGAGATCTTCAACTGGGTTCCCAACAATGAGAACTTTTCTTGCCAGAAACGTCCTGTAAATCTCGGATCTCGATCCGAGACAATGTCTTCCGGAATTACGTGCAAACGGAATACCGTATCAACGGATATCCGCGCTGTTTGAGCGGCGGTTACATTCGATGATACTGCAGTAAGATGTACCATCTTACTGAAACGGTCTACAAAGACCACTATTCCAGTCTTCCGACTATTGTCGGGTGGAAGACCGAATACGAAGTCCATTGAAATGGACTTCCAACACTCTGTCGGAACCGGCAGAGATTGCAGCGGAGCCTGTGCAGACTGCGCAGGCTTAACGCGCTGGTAAATATCGCAAGCGCGTACGTATTTGCGTACCCACTTGTACTGGTTTCGCCAGTAAAAGTCACGTGCGAGAGAAGCGTATGTCTTCGATCGACCTTGATGCCCCGAAATCGGTGCATCATGATACTCAAACATAATTTGATGTTTGAGATCATCGTCGTTTGGAACGACGATGCGACTTTCATCTTTTTTGTCTGTGCTGTAAAGCAGCAGACCATCGTGCAGTTGATATCGATGCACGCAAGCGCGGAGGAACTCTGGGAGTTCGTCGCGCTTCTCACTTGATTGATTACTTAAGTAATCAATCAACAGACGTGTCTCCTCGTCTGTTTTGTACGCCTCGCGTACTTGCCGTATAATTGATGACGACAAGGCAGTGCAACGGATCGCGTTTGCACTGGCACCTTCGGTTACGGACGGTTTCGTCTCGTAATCGGGCCTTCGTGATAGCGCATTCGCTATCACGTTCAACTTTCCTGGTTTGTATTCAACCGTAAAGTTGTACTCAGCAAATAATGACAGCCATCTCGAGCCATTCTTTGAGAAATGTGTGGTGAATTCACGGCCGTGAGTAGTGACGCATGGTCCGTGTAAACCACAAACGGTCTATCTCCCAAATGATAGATCCGAAACTTGGCCAGTGCATACTTCATGGCAAGGAGTTCCTTGTCATGAACTGGATAGTTGCGCTCGGCTGGGCGCAACTGACGCGATTGATAGCAGATTACGCGATCACAATCATCGCGATCACGCTGCATCAAAGCACAGCCGATAGCGAAATCGCTCGCGTCGCAAACGACGTGGAACGGACGCTCGTTATCAGCTATAGCCAAGACAAGCGCTTCAGTCAAGCTTTGCTTGACTACATCAAAAGCATCTTGGCATTGGGTATCCCAATGCCATTCGACATCTTTCTTAAGTAATTGAGAAAGAGGTCGTATTAACCCAGCATAGTTGCACGAATACTTGTGCAAATATGTTGCCAACCCAAGGAACTTTCGAAGTTCCTTAACGTTGTTTAGTGTTGGCCATTCAACGATCACCCTGATCATTTCTGGATCAGGACGAACCCCGTTTTTGCCCACAAAACATCCAAGAACGGGTATCTTAGGTGCACCAAAGGTGCACTTCTTTAGATTTGCATAGAGCTTATGCTTACGCATAAGCTCTAACACTTGACGTAGATGTTCCCTATGGACATCTACATCGCTTTTATCGTGTTCACCCTTACTATGGATGAACACGTCATCGAAATAACTCTGTGCGAATTCTCGCACCGGGCGTAATAGATGCGTTACGCATCTGTTAAACGTAGCAGGGGCATTTCGAAGCCCCTGCGGCATAACAAGCCACTCCCAAAGCATGCCGCTTGGGGTGCTTACCGCCGTGAGAGGGATATACTTCTCACGCATTAGGATGTGATAAAATCCATCTCTTAGATCGAGAGCACTAAAGATGGAGCTCCCGCACATCCCATCAATGATGACATCTTTTCGCGGTATCGGCGTCTGCGCCTGTACCGTCGCTGCATTCAGCTTGTTGTAAGCGTGAAGGATTCTCCACCCAGCTGGGGGATTTTCACACAAAAGGTGGGGGTAGAGTGCGGTGAGGTAGACTCCCGCACTTGGCCTGCTTTACGACGAGCTTCGAAAAACTCGTCGATCGCTTTTACTTGATCACGCGGCAACGGCCATTGCAGCGTGACACAATACTTCGTGCCTGGCACCAGGTGAATTTCATAACGAGTTCCCTTATCCTTAGGGAGCTCGCTAGGTACTTCTTCTGGGAATACGTCAGCGTATTCCCGAAGTACCTCATAAAATGGGGAGTTCGCTTTAAGCGACTCCCAGATCTGCGCTTCAAAGCGCTGAACTTTGGTTTGATCATTGGGAACCTCTTTCCCAATGTTTTCCACTTGTAATGTGGATATTCGTTCACGAATATCCACTACATCATCTGTTGCTACGATAATACAGATCTGTTCGATCTGATCATCGTGCAAGTTTCTCATAAGCTTCTTCCAACTTAGCGCTGGAAGAGCCATCACCTCCGAACCTTCTTTCGGAGGGTGTTCCATCAACAAAAACTGGGTAGCTAATCCGGTCTCCGTTTGCGTCAAGACGTTGATCGTCTCGACGGAACTGTCCATGCAATCAGACCCTCGTCTGATTGACTGCTACACGGTGATTACGATTCACCGTGTGCGAATACTCATCATCATTGTGGCCACTGCCTACCATGGAATTTTCTTGGCGATCAGATGTGCTCGTCTGATCGGCCTCCTCTTCTGCGACACGGTGGTCTTTATCACCCGTGTGCATGGCTAACGCAACGTGGTGGGCACTGGCCACCACGGAGTTGTGCTCACGATTGCACTCGATCGTGAGTTCACTCTCATCAACACGGAATTATTTCCTCGTGTTGGAACCTTCGGTCGCACAGTGGGTGTTTCCCACTGTGGATACTATTTCATTCTCACGGTGGGTGTTTCCCACCGTGGATATAACTTCATTCTCACGGTGGTCTTTATCACCCGTGGAATTTTTCTCTCCAACACGCAACGACTCTTCTGCTGCGTGTGGTAGTCTCTCTGAACTCTCAACAGCGGAGGTACCTTCCGCTGATCGTGTCGGAACAGACCTGGTGGTGCCATCGCTATCCACCAGACTTTCCGACGCTGCGGTTGTATCTTCTGATACAGCCAGATTATACACAGGGTGATCAGATCCTGTGCGTCCGCCGCAGTCGATCGATAGGTTAACCCAGTCGATCGAAGGTTTAAACTTGGACATCCATGGGATTCCAAGTATCACATCGAACTTGTCATCCAAATCGAGGACGATGAATTCATCCTCGAATGACAGTTAATTCAACTCGAAGCGTGTTTTAATCACACGCTTTGGAATAGTCACGGTTGCACCTGTTGCTAACCGGACTGACAACATTCTTCGTGGGGTTTCTACCTCCACGAAGCTAAACAGCGTTAGACTCTGAGTTCTAACGAAATTGTTTGACGCTACTATGTCAAACAAAGCTCGCATGGGGACATCGCTCCCGTGCGGCTTAACCTCCAGGGTGATAAGAGGCTTATCATCACCCTGTACCTTTTTACAGGACATATTCCCGTCTGGGGATATTACCCTCACATGCCCTATGTCGGCATGTGGGATAACATTCCCAGTAGGGCGCCCCGCCCCTACTGGTGATTCTCGTTTTTTGCACCAACAGGGTGATGTCCATGTTGGTGTAGCCGTGCAGCGGACGGTTCCGTCCGCTGACTGCGTGGCACCGGGCGCGGTACCATACTCTCATGAGCAAAATTCCCCATTTTCGCGCATCGATTGCAGCGAATATTCTTCTTAAATTTTGGTTGCTTCGTGTTCGAAGCAACCGCAACCGATAGGTCCATCGGCTCTGGAGCTCCACCGCCCATGCTCTGGCGCGGGTGGCTGTTTCTTGAGACGAAGTGTGAACTTCGTCTGCCCGACTGCTGCTTGTTGACATGATGTTGCGGCATGTCAAAAGCGAAGGGCTGTTGAGCCCTTCGGCTGTACCCAGCATGCGATGACGCTGATCGCATGCTGAACTCCTCACGGATGCTCATATCAATGGCATCCCTTAGAGTCTCTGGCGGGTGCCGGTAGAGACTCTGTTTGACGGGACCATCATTGAGTCCCTTCATGAAGCCAGTGACCTGCATAGCAGGAGGCACCGTCTCATACACAATATTTGACAGCAAATATTGCGTCTTCTGAGCGTAAGCTTGAAGGTCAAGCTTACCTTGCAGGATTTCCATGAACTCCTGCCGACTACTTAGCTCCATTTCTGGAGCTTCAAAGTTGAGCTTTAGTCCAGCTTTTAATTCCTGATAAGTCAGGAACGCAGAGTCATCAGTGGCTCTGCGACTTATCGCCCATTCCCTGGCTCTGCCGCCCAGACATGTTGTGGCGAAGTACACCTGTTGACGTTCGTCAACAATATTTTGCGCATAGATGGCATCTTTCACCTCTGCGAACCATCTACGAAGGGGCTCGCCCCGTTCACCGGTAAAGGGCGGTACTCGAGCCTTTACCATTTCAACGCTATGCGTTGCAGGTGCAGGTGCGGTCCGCGCTGCCTCTTGCGCGGGCCGTGCTGGCGTTTCTAGATGGTTTCGCCTAAAGCGATTCACCACCTCTATCACTTCCTCCGGGGACTTACCCAGAAGGAAGGTAATGATGTCGGTACCCATGTACCGAACCATTTCTACCGTCGCGTCTTTACTACGCGAAGAGAAGTGGGGGAAGTGTTTCGTCACCACTTCCAGCGTTCTCTCTCGCTCGGCAGGCGTCATGTCTCGCGACATGATGCCGATCGGCTCTTAATCTTCGCTCCGCTAGCTGACTAGCGGAACGGAACTGTGGTCGTTAAGACGGACCACAAAGTGCTACCAGGTAAAACAGGACTGATCCTGTTACAGGCTTACACTGTGTTGTGCGACGAAGCGCGCAATACAAAGGGGCAGGATTAGTTGATAACAACTAATCCTATACTAAAAGTAAATATATAAATATTTACTTATGGGTTAGAACGCTAAATTAAGAGTGTTTATTTAATGGGTGGTTTAGAGGCTAATAGTATAGTAACTACCTAATTAATATAATAATATTAAGTATTTAACTAACTGTACTATTAGTTAACCTGCAAGATTCGGTATTTATACCGAATCGACTTCTCCTTCGTAGATTATAATAACTTATAATCTCTTATTTAAATTTCAGACAACGCGTCTGAAATTTAACTGTGATATTCTAACTTGAATATCAATTATGTAATGGCACCCTATTACAGAATCAGTATATTCGTTCCATGATCAACGATCCCAGAGCGAGTATATTGACCCAGATGAGCCGATCACACTACCACGACGAGCTACGGCTGCGTCCGCACACACTGGGATGCCTGATCAACAGACGAACCCCAGGATTTGAATGTCTGCGATCAGTGATCTAAAAGAATTTTCGGGAAAGGAAGGGATGAAGATCAAGCGCGGAATTGTATTAGTCGCCTCAAGCCAGCATTTATGCGGGATCAAGATTATGATCCTGAAAAGTGTCTGATCCTAGGCGATCTACTAAAAGGACCAGCGCGCAATTGGAATCGACAGCTGAGTAGAAGCACTCGATAAAGTTGGAAAAATCTTGTGGATGAGTTTGAAGTTCAATATTGTGGAAGTGGACAATCGGCATCCCGCCAGTACTATTATACGAAGCAGCGGTCGGATGAAAGCCTAATCAAATATCTGCACCGGCTGAATGTGGCGGGACTGCGAGCCAAGTTGCCAATCGGGATGGATCGCCTACGATCTTACGCGAGCATGTTCAACATTTTCTGGATACATTGGCCAATCGCGAGCTTGACGATCAACTGGAACTTCTGCGGTTGGATACCGCCACGGATCTGGAAGAGACGTTGTGGGCGTATGCGCGCAATAAGTGGTACCAGCCAACCGCGGCGATTGGTACCAGCCGATTCCGCCAGAAATTCGGCGATGATCGGGCACCTGCCCCGGCGGGGAAGCCCAAGGCAGTACGCGTGATCAAGGTGACATCTGGGAGTTAAGAATCAAGGTGCTGAAGACAGTGGAAGTGATGGTGATCAGCGCCGTTATATGATTGCCACTATGCGCGATCAACAAGGGGCGAAAGACCAACCTGGCGAGTCCCGATCGGGCAAACGAAGTGATTCAAGTGCAGTCGATCAAGGGGCGATGAAGAGTGCAGTCATTGTGGATCGATCAGGCACGATAATTTACGTTGCTGGAAGCGCCTGACCTGTCTGAAATTTGGCAAGAAGGGACATCCGACCGATCATTGTTTGTACGTCTGCCGAGCATGCGGCGAAGTTCACGGTGCGGAAAAGTGCCCTATGGAAGAATTTTACAACCGCATCCGCCAGTGGTACAATCCCACCAAGCATGCTGGATTTTTGCCCAAGGAAGCTGAAGATTTGTTAAACTAGGACGCTCGCCAGGTTGGAATCTGGTACGAGACGAGCGTTCTGGTTTGTGTATTTTTGAATATGTGGATAAGAAGAGGGCTGACCAAGCAGCATAAAGAGATAATGATAAATGTGATCAGCCTGATTTACCACGCTTGGCTAATTTCCGTATTGATGAGTTTTCTCCGTCCCCGGTGATCATGGAGGTTGATCTACTTCCAGGTGAATCGCGCGGATATTGGAAGTACCACTAGCCAAAGAAATGGTTTAAACAAGCCAAGGAGAGTGGTAAAATCAATAACGAACGTGCCACACTATTATTTGATTCTGGTGATGAAGTGTCGATCATCGACTCAACCTTTGCTCGTAAGGTGAGCTGTCAGATCGACACGAGTCAAACGCAAGAATGTGTCGGCATTGGAGAAAGTGCATACCTCACGGAGGGGCGCACTAAAATCAAGATTACGTTAGCAGGCTCGTTGGTTTATTATTTCCATGCATGGGTGGGCAAACATGTCGGTCAAGATGCTATATTGGGTATGGATTTTATGATACCAGCTGGTGTTCGATTAGAAGTCGCTCATGGTGCACTAAGTTTGCCTGATGAGGTGATCATCCCATTAAAAGGACGTCGAAAGTTGTACGGATCGAGTGAAAACTACATGAAACTCGATCAGTACGAACAGATCCCAGTAGGTCGATATGCAGAGGTCCGAATTCGTGATCAGCGATCTCGGAAGTTGTGGATTACCCGGGGAGGAAATTGGGTACCCACCATCACTAGGGGCGCGGGTAATTTACTATACCTGCGTGTTATGAACGTCGTCGATCATCCGATAATTGTGCAAGACGATACGATTTTAGGTATCTGGATGAAGAAAGATGATGTGACCCGTCGCCCTGGATTTGTCTCGATAGGGTCTAATCGCTACAAGGAGTGGCAAAATCTCGCGTATCAAGAGTCTACCGATTCTGTGGATGACGATCAAGAGAGTGTTGATCAAGGTCGCTTAGTCGAGAAGAGGGAGTACCCCTCTCCTCGAGGTATTCTAGTACGTCCTACGGACCAGATCGTCACATCTGTGGCACTGGTAACCGGAGGTTCGCAAAAGGTGCAAGAGGTGCAAGCGCGGTGCAATCAGGAGCCGGAGATGAAAGGTCCGACCCCGGATCACGGAGTTGAACAACCTACTGCAATAGATACGTCTATTCAAGACACGCGATCACCCGGTCTCAGCCGATCCTATCGAAGTTGGTGTAATCCCTATCGATGATCAAGTTTGTTACCATGAAGGTGGAGATTTGTATGTGGAAGAACTGTATAAGCAGCTTGCTACGTTGCACGAAGTATCTGCAAGCACCGAAGAAGTAATTAGGGACGATTTGCTAGTCGGAGACCCCTTGTTCAACACGCCAGAAGAAACTAATCAGCTTCGCGATATAATTTGGGCGAAGAAACATCTGCTGATCGGAAAGGGGAACGCACTACCTCCTGCTGCACATGGAGTTGTTTGTGATATCGATGTAGGAAATGCTCGCCCGATCGCCCAAAAGTGTCGTAAGGTGGCTCCACAATTTCGCGAGAAGTTATCGGCCTTGATCAAAGGGATATTGGCTACCAAGATCATTCAACCGTCTACTTCACCCTGGGCATCATCTATAGTGATCATTGTGAAAAAGAACGGGGTTGATATTCGTCTATGTATCGACTATCGCGCGGTGAATCAACTCACGCGCCTGATGGTATATCCAATGCCCCTGGTCTCTGATCTACTCGAAGATTTGGATAAATCGCTGTGGTTTTTCTCTTTGGATATGGCGAGCGGTTTTTGGGTCGTATCTATGACAGATCGAGTGCGTCAGATTTCGGCGTTTGTCACTCCGTTTGGATTGTTCGAATGGAATAGGATGCCTTATGGCCTAAAGAATCCTCCGCAAATCTACCAGCGGTTGATTGATAACGCATTATATGGGTATCTCAAGGTTAAGGACGGTGCTGACGAATCGGATGATGTATTTACGGTGGGAGAGCCCGACCAAAAACACCGGGCCCGTCTGTACTGCAGCGGCGATCATATATCGATGATATTTTGATCCCGGCACCTACCTGGACTACCCTGTGTGACAAGGTGCATCGTTTGTTGGAGAAGTGCGATCAATGGAATTTATCGATCAGCGTGATCAAATCGTACTGGGGGAGACGCGAAGTTCCCTATTTAGGGCATCATGTCTCTAGCCGAGGTTTGGAAACAAATCCAAAAAATTTGGATGATCTGATTGATTTGCCTTTCCCTGGCACCTTACGGGACATGCAATCGTTTTTGGGGAGTTTGAACTACTACCGTCGGTTTATCGAAAATTTCGCGATCTATGCCGCTGTGCTCTACGAATTAAGGGACATGGATTATCAAGAGTTAAAGAGCCGATCGTTGAGCAAGGAGAATATGTATCAGGAGGGTGATCGATTAATCAGGGCAAAAGTAGCTTTCAGCATGCTGAAGGCGAAGATTGCGTCAGCTCCAACCCTGCGCCACTTTGATCATAACAAAACGCCAGTAATCGTGATTTACGCCAGCAAGTGGGCGTTATCTTCCGCGCTGGTACAAGAACATGATCAAGTGTATTATCCCGTGGCATTCGCCAGCCGTACGTTGAAGAACGGTGAGCCGAACTACAGCCCCGTCGAAAAGGAAGTTCTGGCGCTTCTACGGGTTTTGGATGTTTACTTCACTATGCTGGTCGGAAAGACGATCAGTGTCTTGTCGCGTTTATCCACGCTGAAATGGTTACTAACATCCAACGGGATGGACGGACGGCTGGGCAGATGGGCTGCGATCTTATCACAATGGGACCTCGAGATCAAGAAATGTGTACAGGGAGAAGAGGAGGTAATGGGGGCGTTAGCTGCAAGTATCACTCCTCGCACCGAAATCGATGAATCACTGATTGCGATAGCACCGAAAAAGCAACCGCGGCAGATGATTGATGTGCCACCGCCTACGGTCGGAAAAGGCGAAGAACTCTACGTGATTAGTTTCGATGGATCTTCAAGTGTCAAGAGACGTGTAGGTGCGTTCGGCGCTATCGTATAGAAATTACCGGAGTGGAAGATTATGACCGCGGTAGCCGATCATGCACCTGATATCACGGTAAACGAAGCGGAATACCATGGATTTCTTTTAAGTTTGGACCTACTGTCGAGATACCCCAAAGGAAGGATGATCGTGTGTGGAGATTCTAATTTAGTAATCCGGAAAATGCGCGGCGAAATAGAGTGTAAAGCTCCGCGATTGCAAGTGTTGCAACAGCGTGCGTTTGATCTCCTTCGTGAATGGTCGGATCATGATCTAGTGCATGTCAAAAGAGAGTGGAATAAGAGTGCAGATCACATCACCACTAGGGCTATGCAGGGTGGAACAAGATTTGAAATCGATGACGTGAAACAGCTGGAGGAATTGACCGATCTCAACAGGTTCCGGAAGTGATCACGTGGAATGAAGATCCCACTACCCCGCAAGTACTAGTGATGACACGATCACGTAACCTACATCAGCCGCGACCGTCAACGTGGCCCGATATATCTATAGCCGGGATAAGGGCGGAAAGGGTGAAAAGGGCACAGGACGAAGAGAAATGGATTCATGATTTGCGAAGTTATCTGTATGGTGACGTCTCACAATTAAGCGCAGACGAGGCTAAGTACTGCGCGAAAATTGCTGACAACTACGATGTCGATGAACAAGGATTGCTGATCTACTGTGGAAACATGGCTAAAGGAAAAGCCAGCGATGACAAAGATGATCAAGACGATCGACATTCTTCGATTAAGCTGGTCTTACCCGAGACCTTACATGCAGATGTCCTCCACCACTATCATGTGAGCTTGGAAGGAGTACACCAATGCATAGGGCGTACATATCAGCGGATCAGACGATACTTCCATTGGCGTGGTTTATTCCGACGCGTACAAAGGTTTGTCGGACAATGCGTAGATTGCGAGACGGGGAAGGGAAAACTACGATCAAGGGCATCAAGCCGGGTAATATCGAGGCTACGTACCCATTCCAAGTGATTGTGGTGGAGTCAAGTTCAAAATCGAACACCGTAGTGTCGAGAACCTGACCACCATCGTCGTGCCCGGCCTTCCAACTTACGGGGGGGGACCCGCGAACCTTCGCCTTCGATCCGATCTGATCGTCCGCTGCTGGCAGACGACCGATCATCAACACAGGACGCCTGGTCCGATTTGTTCTGCATCTCACCTTGTGTACCCGATGGATTGCGCTGGTAACACACTCAGTGGATCGGCGCTAGGAATTGACTTGTGGTCTAAATGTGGTAGACCGTGCTGGGTAATGTACCCGGGGCGGAACTCTTCACCCTGGGTACGGGTAGACCAGTTATACTTGAAATGAGTATACTCCAGAGGGAAGATCGCTGATCCGATCGTAAAGCCTGACCAATATGGGAGATAAACCCAGTAATAGGGTCCAATAGTCCAATAGGGAGATCCAAATGAGATCGTGACACACTCCACGAACGATATCTCCACGAAACAATCCAAAAGACGTAATAGCACGTTCCAAACGTGCGCAACTTAAACTTGAGAGGTCTAACAAAGTGCACTCCCGTCGAGGGACTTCCGGCGGGCCAATTGTGTCTATGACGCGTCCCGCCCTCCGCTCCCAAAACATTCTGCGGCGTGCAGAGGCGACTGACGTGCAAGGCGAAACGACCCCGGTTGAGTTAGATGTCCAACGGTTTCTTAGACGAAGCTAAATCCAAAACCTTTACGAAGCAAAACCCAAAACTAAAAACTACCTACCCCTTATAGTCCCCAATATGTACCAAACATGAAAATATGTAGTACACGCAATCTCATGTGACTTACCCAAATCCGTGTTCTTGACAATCCTTGCACATGACCGGCTTAAAAGCCTCCTGGATTTCCACCAATCCGATCGCCGATAAGCCTATCGGTCTGCTGCTGACCGGAACGACCCAAATTCTTGGGTCCGCTTCACCACAGCCGCCCCTGAGTCGTGACGCGGCCGCGCAACTGTAGCGGCCCGATCTCATCATATCCAGATCTTCATAGAAGCGGAATTCGCCAATGGACAGGTCTCCGAGTCCACCTTCACCAGGTACTTGCCTTGCACACCCGATCGCCTTGTGACCTTTCTTGACCTTCTTTGCTGCAGGTGCCCTGCGTTCTTCATCACCCCATCTCGATTCGCCGACCAGATCGACCGATCTGACAGCCCTCTCAGAACTCACTCAGCACTCCGGGTCCGATACACCGGACCGGATTCAGATCGAGTCCGATCGGCTCCGGAAAACGGTCCGTGAGCTCCAGTCCCAGTTAGACACCAAGAATTCTTCACTCCTGCAACTGCGGAAGGAGGTGGATACGTTTATCCCCATGTCCACGAAGTTGCAGGAGGTGACTGCTGAAAACGCACATCTCCGGGCCCAGATCGCCCAACAAGCAACGCAAGGTAGGTCGGTCGGTCTGTTTCCATCTTGGGTCTGGTCTGACCTTCCTTTGCATCTAGATCAATTTCCCGCCGATATCGCCAAAACATTCGACGCCTTATTCACGGCTGATCGGCAGTCTCATGATCATCGCGATCAGCTCCGACCGATCTTGGACGTGCTGATCGGCGCACGACATGATCTATCCCGCTTGGAGGCCTACCGATCGAACCTCCTGGAACAGCTCGCGGTGGTAGACCGACAGATGTTGGAGGACCAGTCCGATCGGACCTGACTCCGCACCTAACGTGGTGACCTGGAGAGGAAGATCAGCGAGTTACAGGTCGTGGTCCGGGAGCAGATCGGGAAGGTCGAGTCCTTCCAGGCCCGATCGTACGCCTGGACCCAGGAATCAAATCGTCGCTG
The DNA here is from genome assembly GCA_026184515.1 of Peronosclerospora sorghi. Classification (NCBI taxonomy): domain Eukaryota; phylum Oomycota; class Peronosporomycetes; order Peronosporales; family Peronosporaceae; genus Peronosclerospora; species Peronosclerospora sorghi. The sequence goes on along the minus strand of CM047580.1, from coordinate 36,538,786 downwards.
GGCGGCCGAAAATCGATGCTACCAGCAGTTAACTGACTTGTTGCACCGGCGTCCGGATGCCCGCTCTAATGCTGACCGGTCTGCATCGGCCGTTCTGGTCGGTCTGCATCAAGACCGGACCCGACGCCACTCATTGGCCAAAAGTGACCCACTCGAAATTTTGAAAACTTCCAAGTCCAAAAAACGTAAGGACGCGCCGAAGAGCTCAAGGGCGCGGGGCATAGTGCGCGACTCCGAACTCGAGGAGAAGCGGGCGGTGCCCCAAAAAAAAGCCAATACGCCGGCGCATCTCCCAAGCCTCAAATCGGCCGCAGATGAAGCGTCTATCGCCACCAAACTCGTGCGCCCTCGCGCCCCCGTGCCGCGCACCAAGTGCATAGAGGTCTCCTCCGGAGAGGACTCGGGGGGCAGATCGAGCGATTACAAATTCTTGATGGCTGAGTTATCCAAGTCCCGGTCAGATCGACGCCGAGGTTCCGTTCCTGCGAAGCCCGCATCGGGGGATAATAAGCCGATCAGCTCCCAGGGTGATGGTGCTGCACCGACGTGCGGGTCGACCGGATCGGTACCTTTGTTCCAGCCCGGAACATCAGGGCTGCACAACCACGCCCGATTAAAAGGTCTGTTGTCCGGAGTTCGGCCTCTCCCATCACTGACTTTGGATGCCACTTCGCCATGGCCATCGTGGCAGATCGGTAGCTTGTACCGATTTGCCCTGACCAAGCAGATATTAGCCCGATCTCTATCGCGCCCGGACTCCTGGCTTTTTCCTCCAGCTCCCAAGGCTCCTGACGCTTCTGCATGGCGGGAAGACCTGGTCACATCACCACAAACCGCCCGTCTGTACGAAGATGAGCCATGGAAGGTGTTCGTCCGCCCTAAGCTGGGGTCCATGTTCGCGTCGACTGCGTGGATAGACTCGTTCCTAGGTCGAGTGAAGGCTTTCAACGAAACTTACAGCCAAGCGATCTGGGAGTCTACGCACTATCTAGTGCTTCCTGGTCGAGTGCAACATGATCAAGGCCTGATCGTGTTCCAGAGAAACCAAAAGAGGCGATGTAGTCGGTCAGACGTTGCCTGGCAGACCCTATCCCAATTTGTTCTGGGAGGGATGCTGGCCCGCGAATGCGACATCGATATCTTCTTGTATCCTGTGGTTCTCCATATGGCCAAGCGTCGGTTTGAGAAAGCCGGGGTGATAGCTGACGACGGCGCCTGGTATCCTGGTCTTCATTGTGACGAGCCGGTCACCGACCTCAAGGACGCTTTGGCCCAGATCGATCGGAAGGAGCCCTGGCGCAATCAGTACCAGAACCAGATCGAAGACAATCCGGCGCTGACTATATGCCGTCTGTGGGGCGATCATGATCCTTGATGCAGCAGTTAGATGACCAGATAATTCGTAATAAATATCATCATTCTTTTCACATTCCTGATCATCCAATCACTTGACCAAATTCCATCACTTTCTCCGAGCTTGTACCAACACGTTATCATATACCGTTCCATCTACATCGCGAAAATCATCACCACGTTCGTCATTCCACTACTCCAGTTCATCACAGTTCATCACAAATTCATAAAATTCTGACCTCACACATATTCACACCGATCGATATACTGATCGGCGCTACTGTGTGTCTTGATCTTCGTGGGTCTGCATCACTGCGAAGCGATTCCGACTGACTCGTTCTCGCTCGAACTCTCGTAGCTGTGCTCGACAATTTAGGTCGAGTTCGTCGATCCAAGTTTCTTCATCATGATCCTTCCAGCGGACCAGGTATTCTCGGTGGGTGCGGCCGAAACGGGTCTTCTTGACCGCTTGGACATCCAGCACCTTTTCCACCTCGATTTCGTCCTCTTCCAATGGCCTTTCCCAACTATCCTCCGTCAGCAGAGCCTCATCGAAATCGAATCTCTCCGCTTCGTCCACCAGATAGGGAATTTTAGTCCGATCGGGGAATTCTCTGACCAGCTTTAGCTTGGACACGTGCACGATCTGAAAAACTTGTAATCCGTGCCGATCGTGATCAAACGGGCAGCATACTCACCGATCAGCTCTGCTACACGGAAAGGACCGTGCCACATGTGAGCTAACTTCTTCGCATAGCCTTCCTTGACCCGATCGAGGTATAACCAGACCCTCGCCCCTGGATCAATACCATGAGGTCGGAGCTGATCGTTATTCCGTTCTGCTCGATCTTGCGTGGCCTGACGCAACTTTTCGTTGACGACTTCTTTCGCATATTGGTAGTGCTTCTGGACCTGCATACGCCAACGACGGGCATCGCAGTCGCGGGTCCGAGTGCAGCCGATCGGTATCGCCGCTTCAAGTGTCCATCGAGGGTCCCATCCATATTCCAGATAAAAAGGCGTTTCTCCTCGGACCCGATCAGTTCAAGAGTTGAGTGCGAATACCAGTCTCTCTGCATACTCGTCCCAGTAACGTTGGTTGGGTCGGCCACATACATCTTGATCGCCCTTGTGATTGTCTTCACCATGCGTTCAGACGGTCCGTTCGCTTGCGGACGATATGCCATCGTCGCGCTCTGCTTCTGGCCTAGCATGTTATTGAACGATCGGAACACCTCAGCGGGTTCCCGATCGTGTCTGATAACCTCGCTGGCGCCGAACCTTCTGAATACGCCTTCCTCGTAGCTCTGGGCGATCTGCTCCGCAGATCGGGATGCACTAGCCTTTGCGATCACCAGACCAGTTAACAGGTCGATCCAGATCAGTAGCTGCAGCGACGGTATGTGATCCATTTCTATCACCTGGAAAGGGTAAGTAGCGTCGATATTCCCGGGCGATCGCCCCTTGATTATCGGTCTGCCCTTTCCGGTCTCGCAATCTGTGCAACATCCCACATATTTCTGCACACTCCGAAAAAGTCCTCTCCAGTGAAAGTGGGTCCTGATCTTGTGATATGTCCTGCCTACGCCCTGATGTCCCCCTTCTAGACTCACATGGTAGTGATGAAGGACATCCGGCTGTAGCAACTCCGGGATCACCAGTTTCGCCACTCGATCTCGATCGGCACTGTCTTGGTCAACATAACGGCAGTAATATAGCAATCCGTTGTCATCCACATCGTAACTGTCCGCGATCTTGGAACACTCTTTCGCTTGATCATTCGTTAACTTGGACAGTTCACCGCGCAGATATGCTTTCAGGTTGACGATCCACTCTTCTTCGTCCTGCGCCTTGAGGATCCGTTCCGCTATTAGCTGTTGCACAACGCGCTCACTCAGCCTTTCCTTCGGGAACGATCGGCGAGACTTCTGAGTTCGCGATCTAGTCGCCGCCATCACATGTACCTGATCGGGGCTGTCATTGGGCTTGATAAACTCCGGGAGCCTGTTTATGTCCATAAGTTCAAGTAGAACGGCCTCCTCGGTGATCGTCACCCCGATCTGGTCCCACATGACTTGGGTCTCGAGGTGGTCGGCGCTTCTGCTCCAATCCCGTTTCACGTGCAATAGCTCGTGGTTGGGATATTCTTTCAGCGCCTTAATCACCCGATCGTTCAACAACTTCAGCCGTGGTGCCTTACAGTCGATCTCCCCGGTGATCTGCCTTTTCACTAAGTTGGAGTCACCACATATGATGATCCGACCTTTCTTGTGTGGTGCCAGCAGATCGAGACATAGAAGGAGCCCCCGATATTCTGCCTCGTTGACCGTTATGTCCGGCGTGAAATCGGCGGCGGCTGCTACTATAGACCATTGTGGTAACTTCCACAGTATGGCACTCTAGGAGCCGACCTTCTTCTTCACGCTAGCCGATCCGTCGAAACTAAAGACCAGGAGTTCCTCATCCCGATCGACGATCGGTGGCGGCCGTGAGATTGATTGTCGGGGTTGCTTCCTTGGGGCAATCTCCATCAGAGCTTCATCCACTTCAGACCGAGGGGTGATACTGCCAGCCAACGTGCCCAATATCTCTTCCTCTCCCTTGGTGCACTTGACAACCTCGAGGGAACACTGTTACAGGATCGCTGACCATCTGACGAGCCTACCGTCCATCCCATTGGCTGATAGCAACCAGGCCAATGTTGACTTCCTCGATAGGACCTTTATGGGTCGGCCGACCAGCAGGTTATAGCACACATCCAAAATCCGTAGTAAGGACAGAACTTCTTTTTCGACGATCCCATAGTTGACTTCTTTCGGCTTCAATGTACGGCTCGTAAAAGTGACCGGGTGGTACACTCCATCATGTTCTTGCACTAGAGTGGCAGAATTGGCCCACTTACTAGCATACACAATGACGATCGGCATTTTTTCCGGATCGAAGTGTCTGAGAATCGGTGCCGTCGCCATCTTGGCCTTCAGCATACCGAAAGCAACATGTGCACGCTTCATGTGGTCATCTGCCTCCACCGGCGAAAAATCTGCAGGCAGATCGGAGTCGCAGCCCTCTCGAAAAGTTGTCCAATCTCCTTCGCGCAACATATGGTATTCGAATTCCCGGAGCTCGTACAGTACGGCCGCGTAGACCACGAAGTCTTCAATGAAGCGGCTGTAGTAATTCGGGCTCCCTATGAAGGACTTCATTGCCTTCAGAGATCTGGGAAACGGGAGGTTTTTCAGTGATTCCAGATCCTTAGGATTAGCCTCCTGCCCATTGATTGACACCATATGACCCAGATAGGCGACCTTGGACATGCCCCAAAAACTCTTCACAGCACTGATCAACAGGTTCCAGCGATCACACGTCTCCAACAACCGTCCAACCTTCTCGCACAGATCGCTCCATGACAAAGCAGGGATCAGTATGCCATCGATGTACGATCGCCTCACCAGAACGGACTGTCTACTTTCCCGATCGGGTTCACCCTCTGTAAATACATCATGGTTTTCGGTGGGGTCCCGATCGGTACTGATCTTGAAAGTCCATACAGTGCGTTGTCGATCAGCCTCTGGTAGATCTGGGGCGCGTTCTTCAAACCGAACGGCATACGGTTCAACTCGAACAGACCGAACGGCGTAACAAATGCGGAAATCTCGCGAGCCCGATCGGTCATCGAAACCACCCAAAATCCACTTGCCATATCCAGCGAGCAATACCATAGAGTCTCGTCGAGATCTTCTAGCAGATCTCTGATCAGCGGCATCGGGTACACCATAAGCTTGGTCAACCGATTTACCAACCGATAGTCGATACACAATCTGATGTCGACGCCGTTCTTCTTGATCACAATCACGATCGGCGAGGCCCAAGGCGAGGTCGTGGGTTTGATAATCTTGGTAGCCAACAGTCCTTTAATCAGTACTGTGGTGGTACTGTGGCGCCACACGTCGGCATCGCTGGGCGATCGGCTTGGCATCACTAACATCTATGTCACAGATTGCTCCGCGAGCAGCAGGGGGTAAGGCATTGCCTTTCCCGATCAGCAGATGCTTCTTCTTCCAGATGATCTTTTTAAGCTGATCGATCTTATCGGGACTGTTGACATCCCGATCACCCACTTGTAGATCGTCCAAGGTGACTTCGGGCGGATCGGCATACACTTCAGGGAGGACTGCCATCTGGCTCTCCAGCTCCTGAATGTACTGATCCCTGCCCATATGTATGCAAAATTGATCGTCTTCTGGGGCAATATCATCCAAACCGTCCTGGTCGGTTGTACACTTCTGTTCCCGATCGGCAGGCTGCTACTCGACGACGTCGATATGCTTAGGCGCGCCATCGTGGTCCGCCCCTGCCATCCCATGTTCCCCCTTTTCTATTTCCTGCTCCGCTGTCACCCGTTATTGTGACGCCACCATGTTGAAGAACCTTGGCTCATCTGCTTGATGGTCTACCGTGTCCGGCGACTGCGGTGCCTTTCTTCGAATTAACATCTTTTTTGGGATTACATAGCTGGGTCGTTCCACCATAGGTAAGGTATCTTCTTCCACCGATCCATCATCGCTGACCAGATCGGTGGTCGCTTGGTATGCCAAGTTCTGCCACTCAACATACCGTCTAGATCCGATCGAGACGAACCCCGCCTTTCTTGGCACCTTCCCTTCCGCTATCCACATGGCATAGTATTGTTGTCGGGCTTAAGCGGCTTGTCACCGATGTTAGTGAGTCGAACGTAATCAAACCTTCCGGCACTCTTCACAAAGGTCGGCACCCACCGGTCGCCCCTGGTCACCCATAACTTCCTTGATCGAAAACCTTTATCGACCGGGGTATCAGCGGATTGTCCGACTGGAATGGTGACATCTTGATCCCACCTGACCAGATCGGTGTGCGATCCGTATAGGGGCCGCCGACCAGCTAACTGGATATGGACCTCATCTGGGAGTGTAAGCACTCCATGAGACAAATCCAGGCGAATACCCGCCGGCACCATAAAATACATGCCTAACAGGGCATCCTGACCGGCCATCTTGCCGAACCAAGCGCTGGAAGTAGACCAACGAACCCTATAGGTTGATCTTCACGCGCGTCCTTCCTTCGGTCATGAAGGAATTTTCCCCGATTCCGACGCATTCTTGTATCTGGGTGTCGTCTATACGACATCCGACCATACGAGCAAAAGCAATGTCTATAATCGACACTTCGGCCCCAGATGTCGAACAACATCGTCGCCTTCTGGTTGTTAATCTTACCGCGGGCTTTCGCCTGCTTAAACCATTTGTCGGGCGAATGATACTTCCAGTATCTTCGAGACTCCCTAGGCAGCAGATCCATCTGCATGACCACCTTCGATCGGTAATATTCATTGGTCGTGAGATTGTAGACCGGATGATCCCGATCGACGCAATTGAGAACAGAACATGTATTGTCGGTTTTATTCTCCTTGCCGACATATGCATAGATTCCAAGCGTAGACCGCTCGGCTCGATCCAGATTCCAACCTGGCGAGCGTTCTAGTTTAACATATTTTCCACGTCCGGTGGAAGCATCCCCGCGTGCTTATTCGGCACATACCATTTGCGCATCAGATTGAAAAACTCTTCAATCTTTCACTGGCCGGCCTCGTGGATCTCTCCACATGACTTGCACATTAAGAGGCAGTGATCGGTGGGGTGGCCGCGTCTTTCGCACTTCTTGCATGTTAACTTCTTCCAGCAGTCCCCACCTTCATGCTTTCTCGACCCGCAGTGAGAACACTCCTTGCGAGGTCGGTCCGGGTCAGACTTGTTCCCGCTCCTGCCCTTCCGATCTGCCTGGTTAGGCGCCGATATGGTTCTTGGGGCAGGTTCCGTGATGAAAACGTGAAACGTGGCGACACTGGTCCTCATCCGACTCCCGACTGGATAGGCCGCTACTTTCCTCTTCCAAACCGGTGCTGTCTTCAGTCACAATTGCCTTGACAGCACGGGCCGATCTGGTTAAGGGCCTCTTCACAGGGTCGGTATGGGTCTTGGATCTATATCGACCCGATCCAACGGTGACCTTTGCCCTCATAATGCGCGAGTGTTGCCGCGTCCGCAACGTCTGCTCCACTTCCGTCACATCCTTTAGGCGCAGCGGAGTGAGCTGATCTGCCAGCTCTTGGTCATCAAGGGTACTAATATAGTGACCCACATGCTCCATAGCGGCACCGGTCAGCGGGTTGCCTTCCTTGATCACTATCCCGGCGCGAATTGCGGCCACGTTCAGACGGTGCAAATACTCGATCGGCGTCTTGTGGCCCCGCTTCTGCATATGGTGATACTTGCGGGCGGTAGAAAATCCGTAGTTTCAGTACTGCCCCTCAAATTCCGAACATAGCAGATCCCAGTCAGACTGGACATCCCGACCCAACTGTTGGATCCAGTTCGCAGCCGGTCCTTTCAGAAGATACCTGAAGATCAGACACCGTTCATTTTTCGGTGTCTGATCCCGTAAGAAAGCAGAATTGACCCGACAAAACCACAACCTGGCTTGCTCCTCTTCGGCGTCCTTGCCAGTAAAGTCTTTGAGGTCCGTAGTCGCAGCCATACGAATAAGGGGAATCGCGGCAGACCCAAGAACAAATGTGGTCGTAGAGGATAGGTTAGCCTTACGCGTTCTGCCCGCACCTGCACCGTCTAACCCATAGTGGTCACCCGGATCGCCGACCGACTCCATGTCGTAATCGCTATTCTTGCTCGATCGGCGCGGTAGGGTTGGTTGCGGCTTGGGTCTCCTTTTCCGACTGTTTTACCACCTGGGATAGCCTTATCCGCTTATGCCACTGACTCCTTATCCACATCCCGGCAAATATTGACGTTTTGCCGGGCAGATCGGTCCTGGGCAGGTGGGCGCTGAGGTGATCGGCATCGATCTCCCAAGAAAAGTTCCATCATCGCTTCGAACATGGCTTGGACGTTGGCTTGGGTTATGTACAACGTGTTGGTGTCCTCCTTTGGAGGTACTGTAGCCTGTTGGGGCTCCTTGGGCCCCAACTGGCATGCATCCCCTTATTGCCGCACGTCCTTTTTATGCTCCCATGGGGTCCGGTCCGACTCCATGGTCATCCGCTCGACACCGACCTCCAACTCCGATGAATTGTTAGAGGCAGGTGGAGACTGATACAACGCCTTATCGTCGGAGCATACATCGTCGTATACTGCCGTGGTCTCGGCGACCTTCAATGCTGCGGTGGAAGTTGGGCGGCGGACCGCCCCCGCCAACGGCACCAAATGGTCGTGGAAGGTCGACATCGACATCTCCAACCTCCAAGTATCCAGATCGAAGAGTTTCTGCACGTTGTCGAGATTTCGCACCTTCATGCCGACCTCGGCCAACATCGCCAGCAGGTTCTTCACTAACAGCAACGGCCGATCGCTTTGGATCGGCTAGGTCGTGGGTCCGAGAAGGCTATCGGGGATATGGGGGTCTATAATCCTCATGACCTTGTCTTCGCGAATAAATCACTTCAACTCGTGGATGTAGTACATCCTGATCAGGTCTTCTTCTTTGATGACCCCATCCCCGACCTGCGACTTCTCTTCCAAGTCGTCTCCCTCGGACGGCATTCTGAGCCTCTGCTTGGGAACCTGGGGGGGGGTGGGCTGGATCGTTCCGATCAGCCTCCATGTATTTTTCGCTTTTTATTGTCTTTTCGTCAAAATATTCATTCAAATGCATACGATCAGGCCAAAAGTCCTGATCCTTTCCGGAACTATAGCATGACTTGCTATAGTCCCGATCGGCTCCGGTGGGAGCCTTATGGGGAGTAAAAAACTTATTAATCCCGATCCGGTCCTCCACCCAGCCAGATCGGACATCGCCATCCTTATTAACAACGAAAACATAAGGCGATAGACGTTCCTTGTGTTCTCTCCAGAACGATTCCACATTCAATTCATTGTAATCAATTCTTTGCTGAATATCGCTGCGGTGATATCCACGATCACCAAGTGATCCGGGCACTCGCACCATTGTGGTGGAGTCAAGTTCGAAATCGAACACCGAAGTGTCGAGATCCTGACCACCATCGTGCCCGGCCTTCCAATTACGGGGGGTACCCCGCGAACCTTCGCCTTCGATCCGATCGGATCTTCCGCTGCTGGCAGACGACCGATCATCAACACAGGACGCCTGGTCCGATTTGTTCTGCATCTCACCTTGTGTACCCGATGGATTGGGCTGGTAACACACTCAGTGGATCGGCGCTAGGAATTGACTTGTGGTCTAAATGTGGTAGACCGTGCTGGATAATGTACCCGGGGCGGAACTCTTCACCCTGGGTACGGGTAGACCAGTTATACTTGAAATGAGTATACTCCAGAGGTCAGATCGCTGATCCGATCGTAAAGCCCGACCAATATGAAAGAAAAACTCCAGTAATTCAATAGGGTCCAATAGTCCAATAGGGAGATCCAAATGAGATCGTGACACACTCCACGAACGATATCTCCATGAAACAATCCAAAAGACGTAATAGCACGTTCCAAACGTGCGCAACTTAAACTTGAGAGGTCTACCAAAGTGCACTCCCTTCGAGGGACTTCCGGCAGGCCAAATGCGTCTATGACGCGTCCCGGCCGGGTATAATGAGCTGGAGGGAATTACTCGACCCTCCGCTCCCAAAACACTCTGCACGCCGCAGAGGCTACTGACGTGCAAGGCGAAACGACCCCGGTTGAATTAGAGTTCCAACGGTTTCTTAGACGAAGCTAAAGCCAAAACCATTACGAAGCAAAACCCAAAACTAAAAACTACCTACCCCCTATAGTCCCCAATATGTACCAAACATGAAAATATGTAGGGCACGCAATATCTGCGTATTCTAGTATAAAGTGAAGATCTGGACCATTTTCTTGTGTTACTAATGCAATTGTGTAAGCTTGAATTTGAAGTCGACGTTAGTCCCGGGTCGTGGCACCAGTTGTCGTGAAGGAGTTGAAAATTATGATAATTCCACTTAAATAACAACACAAAGAGGTAATAAGCCAGTCCTCCGTATTTTACTTCCCGGGTACTTAGTACATCCGTCCGAACCAACAAATCATTCAATTACACTTGGGGTACACTTCAAAAGTTTGTTCCAGGCTGCCCCCAACACTAGCGCACTTCAAACGGCTGCTGCTCCACTTGCTAGGGCGTTCGCTCAACGACTTCCTTGTATTACACTTGGTTTTTGTATGGGATCAAAAAGAATGTTTTTACGGCCGCCAGAGATCTGCGCACTTCAAGGGAAATTTCGTTCTATTAGGTATTACTACCTCCTACATCAACGTCATTCATTTTTTTCACCCACTATTTTGTGGTTACTTCAGCGCTGACTTCAATGCGTGGCAGTTACCGCTGAGGCCCTCTGTAACCTGATTGATCATCCTTGAGAGCTACCACTGATTCCCTCTGTAACCTGATTGATCATCTTTGACAGTTACTTCAGAAACCCTCTGTAATCTGATTGAGCGAGTTGGCCGTCGCGAGGTGGCCGTTGCATGTCACTCCTGATTGGGTAAAAATTCCACTTATTTTTCCACATTCATACCAAACACAAACAAATTAGCCGTTACCGAGTTGGCCGTCGCGAGGTGGCCGTCGCATGTCACTCCTGATTGGTCAAAAATTCCACTTATTTTCCCACATTCATACCAATCACAAACAAATTAGCCGTGAGCGAGTTGGCCGTCGCGGGTCGCCTGTGATTGGCTGAAAATATTTTTTTTTCAAAACAGAATAAAACCATGTGAGAACAATCGAAAATGCCCAATTAACCAACTTGGGCGGCCGAGGGCGCATGACTTTCCGGGAGCTTCCCAGCACAACCAGACCTGCCGCTATGATTATACGGTGCGTCTGTGTCTTGGATTTCTGTAGTGGTGCTGACAGTTTGTTTTCGTGACTTGGTTTGTCTGCTACAGCCCGCGCCCTAGCACCCACAGCTACAGGACAGTCTGAGCAGCCGAGGGCTCATAACTTTTCGTTGGCTTCACCGCCATGAACGAATCCACCGTTGTGCTGGTAACTTGCGCCTATGTATTGACTCCCTTATGCAATGCTAATCGTTCCTCTTCACAGTCTGTTTTCCATCGTTATATCATCCGCCCTAGCGCCCCAGCCTTCACTGCTGTGATGCTAAAATCAACACGACTGTAATGAGACACCGCGTGGATGCAAGACACACTACTTAGAGATGGACGCATCGTTCGCATTGTTTATAAGATGAAGGTACAACACAATCTTTGTTGTTGATGTTCAATGTTTGCAGACACCACATCAAGTCATGGAAACATTGTGCTAGCATGTAGAGTTTTGGCATAGTAAAAATTATACCGTGAATTGATAACTACCACAGATCATCTTCTATATGTTGTAAATAAAGATTCCACTTCACCACACGATGCTCACGTGTAGCCTAGCGCCTACATTCTCAAGGTGATTTCGGTCCGCGAGCGTCATCGATTCATTCGATGAAAAGCCGGGAGCAACATCACGTAAGCGAGGAACGATTCCTCCCCGATGCGAGACAAACTCCAGTTCGTCTGTATTGAGAAAGTGGAACGAAGCGATGCCATTCGCGGAAGCCGAATGAATCCGACCCGATATCTGGATGCTCGAGATATCCTTCCTTAGATGCATGATTGCGCAAACAACTCTGAGATCCTAGGTCTCGGATGGTGTCAGTTGGACGCCACTAAAGCCTTTCGGGTACACCTCCTCAATGAATTTCGTGGTAATTTTGCCACTTACAAATCGAGGATGGCGGTAAACGTCTTGTAAAAATGGAGCATTATTTCCTGAGCCACGAATAACGTAATTATAAAATGCGACCTTCATGCGCTCCAAACATTCCCTACGACCTTTGCCATGAGTGACGAGTTTTTAAATCATGGGGTCATAAAACATAGAGATGTCACTGCCTTCGTTTACGCCTGAGTCCACACGCACGCCCGGGAGGTGAGTAGGCTCCTTGTATTGAAGCAAGCGCCCGATCGACGGCAAAAAGCCACCCACTGGATCCTCAGCATATACACGACTCTCCATAGCACATCCGTGGATATCTACTGTTCCAGCCAACAATTCCTTCGGCAGTTCATGTCCAGCGGAAACGCGTATCATTTTTTCCACAAGGTCCACGCGCGAGATAAGCTCTTTCACAAGATGTTCCACTTGCAATCGCGTGTTCATTTCCAAAAAGTAAAAGTTTTTATGTTTATCACATAGAAACTCCACTGTGCCCGCACTCACATAACCCACCTTCTTGGCCAGCATCGCTGCTTGCTTTCCCATGGCCATCCTCGTCACCGGATTGAGCAACAGACTCGGTGCTTCCTCGATCACTTTGTGGTTCCGACATTGAATCGAACATCTCTTTCTGGCAGCGTCACAACGTTTCCATTAGAGTCTGCAATTAAATGGATCTCAATATGAGGTGGGTCTTCAATAAACTTCTTCAAGAACATTCTGTCGTCTCCAAAACTACTGGCTGCTTCTTCCTTTGACAGTCGATACTCAATGCGCACCTCCTCGTCATTGTACGCGGAAACTACCGGAAATTCTCACTTAAAAAATACAATCTCACACACCAATTCCACTCAAACCCTCCATAATCCGATCGATTGCGATCTGGCCATCGCGATCTGGCCGTCGCAGGTCGCTTCTGATTGGCCGAAAATTCTCTTTCTTCCAAAGCGTCAATATCACACATCAATTCCAGCTTGCCATATTCACTATTCACAGGTAATGCGTGCGCCCTCACAATTATACATGAACTTCTAGCCTCCAAGATAATCAACGATATGACCCCATCCCGTAGGCATTCCTTTGGCTCCAGTAAGTCAACTCCTGCCTCTTCCTTCCTTCGTATATATTGTCTGTCCCATGCAACAGGCAGCCCACACTCTGGGTTCAGCATCCTGGTGGACCAACCTATACTCTCCGGGACTACTACTCACATCATATAATTTGTCTTGCTTTCATCTCATCAAAACCCAACTAATTGAGTTACCACCCATGTTCTTCTGCATCCCTCTGACCGCCATACAGGTGCTTCCTCACAATCACCCAAATTGATACCCATTGCATAAGGTTATCAACGACACTCAGGTTTGTCTCCCCATGGATTATTTTTTCTTAGTAACATCTCGTGACCCTGCACAAATTTTGTACCCGTTAGACCCGTTAGACCCGTTATATCCTGTTGGATATCTCTCGTACAGTCACCCTCGATGCTCTGATTTTCTTCGTTTTATTTTACAATGACGTACAGGTTTCACAACTTTAATACACTGACAGGTTTCTCTTCGTACGTTCTTTGTTGTTGCCGCAAAGGTTTCACACCTTTGGTACCCTGACAGTTTTCTCTTCGTACGTGTTGCTTATTGCCGCACAGGTTTCACACCTTTTAATACCCTGATAGTTTTCTCTTCGTACGATCTCACTCTTGTTATATATTTTTTCGTGGTTGGTTGACACTAGATGTACAGGTTTCACACCTTTAGTATCCTGACAGGTTTCTCTTCATACGATCTTGTTGTCGTCGTATAGGTTTCAAACCTTACGTAACCTGACAGGCTTCTCTTCGCACAATCTTTTTCTTGTTGTCTTTCCTCCATATTTGATTGACAATAGATGTACAGGATTCACTCCTTTTAATACCTTAGTGGTTTCCCTTCGTATCATCTCGTTGCTGTCGTACAGGTTTCACACCTTTGGGGCCTTAATAGGCTTCTCTCCGTACGATCTCCATATTACACGGATTCCACATCTTATTCTTAATTGAACGAGCACTTATAGGCTCAATTTCATTACCATTCGTCAAACTTAAACACGTCGCGCCAATGAACGTTAGCTTGCAACTTTTTTATTCCGCATGCTCAAACAAATTCCAGTTCTCGTTTAAACCTGTATCGTTGTTTATATTTTGTTTTCTTTTTGATATGCCCCTAATGCAACCAACTTGGGTCCGCTTTCTACTTATCATAACCAACATGTGTCCGTGATAGGGATGTACTACATCGTCAGGGTCTTGCCACACTTTTTCTTCTTTTTCTTGCTATTTTCTTGAATGTCTTGTTATTTTTCTCCTTTTACTTTTTATTTTGTGAGGCTTATACATCTCCACCTCAGCTGTATCCTCTTCTGCTGGGTTTCGACTTCCTTTAGATCCAACAGCATTATCTTCCACAGAGTATGAACCACCATTTATGTCCTCCCCTTGTCCAACATTAACATTTTTCCTTGGGTTGAGGCGTTCCATTAGTTGTCTTCTCTATACGCCTTCTCCCACATTTTATCCACCAGTGTGACACATGCTAAAATCTCTGTTACTTCACCACTTATATTCAGTTCAGCTTGTGTCTTACCCTCACTGGAGGTAGCTTGTTTTGTCAATTTTTCCTGAATTTTCTTATTTTCTTGATCCTCGTCCAAAGTGAGTGATCCATACATACAACATGTAGTATTTTTCTTGGTTTTATTCTTTATGCAGGGTGACAGCGGTGGCGCCTCACTTTCACTTGACAATGCCCCCCCCCCTTTTCTCTCGACAGTGGTTGCAATGCACTGTGGGGATAGGCGTTTAACAGCTCCGCCACCTGAGCTTTGGTCAACTCTCCTGACTTCAATTTAGTACACATATCGGCCATCTCTTCAATGAACTTCCGACAATACTTCACCTCATGACCAAAGTTCTCACAATGGTCACACCTCACCAGTTTCCAACATTGAATTTTATCATGTCCCCGTCGGTTACAGTGTTCACATATCACAACATGGTCAGTATTAGTGTTGGTTGGCGTTCGCGCACTCTTTTCCTCATACGTCGGTCGCACCCGCTGTACTGCATGTACTTCCCCGCCCATCGTATGCACGGTAGGTTGCGGGTCTTCATACATAGTATCAGCATTCTTACGTGTAGCTACCTCCTTTCCAGGCCTCATAAGACGCGCTTCATGTTTAATCAATAATATTTCTAGCTCTTCAACATTTGAGAAAGTGATATGTTGATACTGCATCTGTATGGTACGATCATGAATGGTATCAAAGAATTGTTGAATGTGTTCTTCCAATAGTGAAGCATTGAACGCATTTCTAAAGTCCATTACTGCTCGCAACGCTGCTACGTTTAATCGGTACAGATATGTAGTAGCCAGCTCATCATGTTTCTGCGTCAATCTTGAATACACAACTCGAGGCGACACTTTGTCCACACAAAATTTCTTCTGAAAAAGCGCGATCACCGTACCCCAGACATACTTCACCGAATCTGCTAGTTGCTCATACCACCATGACGCTGTGCTTGTCAAACTATCAACAAACATTCCCAGACGTTGACTATCATTCCAATGTGATATATTGGCTACGTGTGAGAATCGAGCGACCCAAGCCCGTGCACTCCCAGCGTCCTGCCTATTCCCATCAAAAGAGATTATATCGGTGTTCTGAATGATGGCTGCAACTGGTTGAGGTGAGGGTACCGATGCGTTTGAACTTCCACCAGGCATACCATACCCCGAAGTACTATGATGTGTTTGTGGCTGCGCAGCCGGTGTATGATATGAGATACTAGGCTCCTCTCTCGTTTTTTATTGGGTGTGCGACAAGCTGACAAGGTTGCCGTGACTTAAGTCAATTATTCCAAACTTAAATGCCCGTCTTGCATCATCTTAACCAAATTGGCTACCACTGGATCTTGCTTAGTCGCAGCCATCCCTGGACCCTGCTTATACGCAGCTACTACTGGACCCTGTCTAATCATAGACACCCCTGGCCCTTGTTTAGGCACGTCTGGTTTGGGTGTGGACATAGTTTCATCGTTATCTGGCGAGAATTCCAATTTCTTCTTGGTTTTGGCAATTTTCCGGGGTCACAACTGTGGTACTTCTTCAAAATCATTTCTGTCAATGAGATCCAACATACCCGGTGGTTTAGACTCCCTTACCGGTTTATGTACGGTATCTGCTATTATATAATAAGTGGGAATGATATTGTCAGTTTCTTCTCGATATACCATTAATGATGTTTCCCACTGATTTTCTGCTAATATTAAAGACATCATCAGTCCAATATCTTCTGCGGTCCGTGTCAAATCGTAATCACACGCACTCTCATACTCATCCCGTCTGATAATCGCATACCCTAAATTTGGGAACAAATCCTCCAGTGCCAGCACAAATGCTTGTAAATTTCCAAATGCAGTGAGGTCTTCTCGCACCCTAAAGTTGGGTGCAGCCCGCTTCATCTTACGTATCTCAAATAATGAAAACCAACAGCTCGAATCACCCGGTAATCTGATCACCTGTTGCTGATACTGTGCCACCTTTGCACAAGCTTCGGAAAATGTGTGAGTCCTGTGAGTATCATCATCGGAATATTCTAGTTTAAAATGGATATCTGGACCATGTTCTTGTGGTACTAATGCCATTGTGTAAGCTTGAATCTGCAGTCGACGTTATTCCCGGGTCGCGGCACCAGTTGTCGTGAAGGAGTTGAAAATTATGATAAATCCACTTAATCAACAACACAAAGAGGTAATAAGACAGTCATCCTTGCTTTACTTCCCGGATACTTAATACTTCCGCCCGAACCAACAAATCAATCAAATACACTTGGGGCACACTTCCACAGGTGGTACTGGGCTGCTCCCAGCACTAGCGCGCTTCAACCGGCTGATGCTCCACTTGTTAGGGCGTGTGCTCAACAACTTCCTTGTATTACACTTGGTTTTTGTATGGGATAAAAAAAGAAGGTTTTTGGTTTTTAAGGGCCGCCTGAGATCTTACCAGTTCAGGGGGAATTTCGTTCTATTAAGTGTTACCAACTCCTACATCAAAGTCAATCACTTTTCTCACCCACTATTTCTTGGTTACTTCAGCACTGACTTCAATACTGGAATCTGGGGCCGTCGCAATCCTCTGTAATTTGATTGATCAGATTTGCCGTTGCGATCTGGACATCGCACCCTCTGTAACTTGATTGATCAGATTTGCCATCGCGATCTGTCCGTCG
>CM047580.1:36501101-36521406 GCA_026184515.1 Peronosclerospora sorghi | reverse complement strand
CCTCTGTAACTTGATTGATCAGATTTGCCATCGCGATCTGTCCGTCGCGATCTGTCCGTCGCACCCTCTGTAACTTGATTGATCAGATTTGCCATCGCTATCTGGCCGTTGCGATCTGTCCGTCGCGATCTGGCCGTCGGACCCTCTGTAACTTGATTGATCAGATTTGCCATCGCTATCTGGCCGTTGCGATCTGTCCGTCGCGATCTGGCCGTCGGACCCTCTGTAACTTGATTGATCAGATTTGCCATCGCGATCTGGCCGTCGCAGGTCGCTGATGATTGGTCAAAATTGTTCATCCAAAATCAAAATACTTAACCACTTCAAAACATCCAGGAACATCTAGGCGATCAACTCAAGCAGACGAGGGCGCATAACTTTTCGTTGGCTCTGCCGCTCGGTATGAATCCGCCGTTGTGCTGGTAAGTTGCGCCTATGTCTTATCTTTCTGTGGCGTTGCTGATGGTTTGTTTCCATAATCTGGTTGCTCTGTTATCTCGTGTGCCCTAGTGCACCTAGTTGCTGAAATTTTATGGAGTTGAAGACGCTCAACTTAGCGTTAGCGTCACTGCCATGGTGCTAGAGCCCAAAACAACTTTGCCAAGACATTGTGAAAGTGCGAGAAGCATCAATTGGTGCTAGTGGTGGATAGAAGAATCTTGCTAGAAGACAGAAGCATCGCACTACTAACATCATGATACACTGAGTGCTCATATTGTTCACCTATTGGATGCATGACACAATCTTTGACACTAATATTCAGTGTTTGATGAAATAACCAGCGTATAAAGTGTCATCGTGCTAACGTGTAGAGTTTGGCGAGATAAAAATATACCAAGAATTAATAAATGCCGCAGATCACCTTCATGCTGTAAATAAAGACTCCACTTCACCACAAATACCCCATGAGATTACAAAGGTTACGGCGTCCCGCACGTTCCTCTCCGTCCAAATCGTCGGCAACGGACGCACCGGGAGCGACTGGACCACGATCAACCTTGTCATCGTCCGCTCATTCTTCATCTCCTACTGCTGCTTCACTGGACGCGGCTTCGAATTGGTCGTCGTCACTCCACCCGTGCATGCCAAAAAACATAAACGATTTCCTCATCACTTTTCCAATCGATAACGCACTATTTTTATCACCCTCACAGCATCGCGCTCACACTCACCTTTTGTCGGAGCCCTAGGTGTTACACTGTATCGAGTGCTCTAATTGCAGAACCACAACGGTGCTTGTGTGTATGTAAGTAGAACTTTAAGTTGTCATGGGATAAGGCTCACTCACAGTGTACTATCTGTGGCAAGATCTGTCGCTTAAGTTACGGAGAACTATCGCTGCCGAAGTGCTCACCCCACTGAAGCTGCTTTTGTACTCAACTGAGTGCGTGGCGTTCCAGCAGCGTGTTCGCTTCGTTGATTGCGTCTGTTACCGCAGAAAGAGTTTCGTTGGTCGCGTTTGTACCGACTAAATGACGCTGCATAAGCTCCAAATTGTCGGGAATCCGTTGAGCGTCGTCTAAGACTCTGGCTAACTCGATCAAACTCTCTTCATTCGACACGAAATTGCGTTCCATGCTTTCGAACTTTTCGAACGTTGTGTGGACCCGAACTAATTCATTCAGCAGCTCCCTTAACTCTTGCTCCTTTTCTTGTATCACGTGCTGCTGCTCTTGGAGAAACGCCATCGACTTAATGACCTTCGTGGGTCCTGCCAAGCTCTTGAGCTTAGTCTCATCACTCGGAGTCTTGCCCTTCACAACCAACCGCAGTGCCGTCGGCGAGCGCAGACCCAACACTGCGCTCACTTTGTGCTTCACGACCAATACACTCTTTGAACGTTGTAGGATCACATCGTAGCGACTTTTGCCTCGATAAAACTGACCCATACAACGTCCTGCTCCAGTTCGTTCACGTCGATTTCGAGGTCTTCGAGCCCCTTGGCGATCGAGCATCCACCAACTGCTGGGACGAAGCAGGAACAGCATCCATAGACGGTTCCACTTGTTTCACAGGATACCAGGGTATATTTGTTTTACGTCAAATCAGCTGTATTTCCCGATTGAAAACAGCAGGGTACCTCAGGGTGTGAACAGCATGATTTACGATTATAATTACGAGTCAAATCAGCAAGATTTTAACGAAATCAGCATGCTGATTTCGTTATCGTATTTTGACCTTAAAACGCTAGGTGTCAACCCCCTAATGTAGCCATAATGTATATTCGGCTAGTGTGGTCGCGTATCACTTGAAGTTTGTATACTGTTGTTCGGAACTCCACACAATATTTCAAAAAACTTCAACAGTTGCAACGAACAACAGCACGTTTTTCAGGATAAGACGATGTCTACCTTATATTGTTCAACTCGAAATGCGGCGACGCGCACACGTCTATAGGTTTTAATGATGTTCCATGCAATGCCTTTATGCATACTTGGGATGGCGTGCTACTGTTTTCTTTATTATAATCGAGCCGCCAAACCAGTGAATTATAAAGCGAATCCCATCAAAATTGTAGATGAGGAACTTTGCAGGGAGGTGTAATAAGGAAGAGCAGGCGGTTTGGAAATGTAAATGTCTACAAGGCTGTTGGCGTCCACGCGATTAAGACCGAAATCGGTCACTTCTATGCTTAGTATTTTATGGGCACTCCATGATATAATAACAACCAGACAAAAAATAAGAGCTCTACCTGTTCAAAATGTAATGCTATGCTCGCAGACCACCACTTGCACGATAGTTCTCACTTTCGGTCCGGACTTCCATCGTTTCGAAGTCCTCTTTGTCATCCTCTTCCGTTTTGTACCGAGTAGACTTACTGCCAAACCGTGTAAAGTAAGTCCCTTCCACTAACGCCACAAATTCGGGCCAAAGTTTGAGATGGCTCAGCATAATCTTTGCTGCTGCGGTAAGCGGTACAGACAACATCATGCCCACGACACCCCAAAGAAGGCCCCACGCCGAAAGCGAAAGGATAACGATCACTGGATCAATTTCAAGTTTACGACCAAATACCTTTGGTTCCACAAAGTTTCCCACAAACATGTGAAAGCACATCGGAAGAAACATGGCCAGAAACTTCTCCATGGTATTCATTATGTTGGACGGCGTAATAGCGATAATACAAAATGGAGCAACAGACGCAATCATAGCTCCCACATTGGGGATCCAATTTAAAATAAACGTGACAATGCCCCATACAATCGCCAGACCAACGTTCAGCCAAACATATACGATCGTAACCAGCAAAGCCACAAAGAGTGACAGAAAACACTTCAGTGTTACGAATCTTTGAATGTCGTGGTCAATCTTAGACCAGACTCCGCCTGCATCACTAGCACGTGTTCGAGTACATAGGAAATACGTGAGATAAATGAGTGTCACAAACATGACGGAGAACAAATCCATTATTTCAGTGACTACAATCCGTGCCAACTTGTCAACATTGTCATGTAGCGTCGTCGTAATGTTCATTGGTAGTCCAATTCGTGCGCAAACGTTCTCCACCCCTGACACGAGGTCATTATACCCGGTCTGATAAGCGCTGACATCCAATGCATGGACTGAAAGCACAGTGATGTAGCCTAGCAGTCCGAAGAATACGCACACCATGCTGACGGCTACAAACGACGCTAATGCACGCGAGCAGCCTCGTGATCTTCGACGTGCGTGACGCCCACGTGATGTACAAACGCATAGGAAATACTTGGGTGAAACGTCAATCATCTCTACCAACGGATCCACGAGGTACCTGTAAAGGATGAAATTAATCAGCACGCTCACCACATTACCCGATAATCAAGACACACATGAGAAAAACGGCAAGGAAAAATGGAATCAGCACCGCTTGAAACCAAGACAGCAAGTAAAACGTCGCTGCTAGGCTGCAATAATCACAAACATCCAAGGTATCAGAAAGATTACAAAAATCGGGGGAACTCACAAAGCTTCAATCGCTCCCCACCCGGTTGTTAACAATGCTCCTTTCGTCTCAAATGCAAGCTGTCGAACTGGTCCATCCATAGCGGCAAAGAAGTCGTTGGCCACATTATTATAGATGAGCTGCATGCAGCCATCACATCGTTTTTGGTTGACAAAGTTCTCGCTGTTGTCTGATCTAATGGATACAGTGGAGGCCCCCAACTGAATGTTTGAAGCGTTTGAGTTGCTTCGTCGTATGGTCGACGCGAAAGGTGACTTCATGTCCACTGAAGCGTAAGCCTGCTCCTTGCTGATGAGGTTCATATGTGCCTCGCCTGATCGATCTATTTCAATCAATACACAACCTAGCAACAGAATACCTGATAAAAAATAATTGGAGGAAATTTAAGCAAATTGCTAGGTACCCCCTATAATAAAGCGCCCTTAATATATTGGGTACCTTAAAGAGTAATAATTAAACACGACCCACCGTTTCCACAAAGATTCAGACCTTTTTCCAAAATTCACAGGAACTCACGATTTTTCTCTTCATATGTGGGCCTGTGTAATTACTCTAACGGATATTTTCCTTGGCAGAAATTTAAGCCTTTAACTCTTACTCTAATTGTGGACTATATATACTTGGGCGTCGACGAGAACTTTTTGTACCCTTTGATGACCTTGTTGACTGATTCAAGGAAGTCTTTCTTGCTCACGGATTTGCAACGAGCGCGAATGGCGAACATGCAAGCTTCTGTGCACACTGCGTAGCTCTACTCCCGCTGTGTTCGGGCATAACCGGCTCACAAGCTCAAAACGGATGCCTCGGTCGAAATTTATGCTCTCAGCGGGGATCTTAAGGATCTGCGTGCGGCTTTCCAGCTTCGGCAAGTTGAGTTCAACCTTTCGATTCAATCGGCCAGGATGCATGGGCGCTGGGTCCAATGTATCCGGTCGGTTCGTGGCCATAAAAAACATTTCCACGCGGATCGAATCCATCCAGTTCCGTCAACAATAGTAAGATTGTACGCTGCACTTCATTGTCGGTATCTCCTTCCTCGGAACTGCTACGAGCTCCACCATAGCGTCCACCTCATCAAAAAACACAATGCAAGCTTTCTTGAATCGAGCCATCATGACAAAGTTCTTGCACCATTCGCGCACCTTCACCACATATTTTTGCACGAGCCCACTCCAATAACTCGAATGAAACATGCATCGGTGTGGTTTGCTACAGCACGAGCGGACAGGGACTTGCCTGTCCTTGGAGGCCCATAGAGCCATACGCCCTTCGGTGGATCAATTCCCAAGTTAACAAACCTCTCTGGGTGCAGTAGCGGTAGTTCCACAACTTCTCGAAGCTTCTCGAGCGCATCTTTGGTACCTCTCACGTCGTCGTACGTAACATCAGGCTAGTCTTTGACCGTCATCAGTGACACCGTTGTTTTAGGTGGCAGAGGGATGTGAATAGTACTTCGTACGACCACACCGACGCGCATCCCTTCTTAATGCGACTTTTTCTCCCAGTCCCACCACAAACTTGGCAATCTGCTTGACATTAATCATATACTTGGATTCGTCTTCTCCAGCGTTAATATTCTTCGTACAACAAACAACTTGAAGCGGCTGTTCTTCTTGCATCATTTGTTTATCACTAACAAGATCCCAAAGATTCGGTAGTCTCAGTCCCGTCGCTCTCTTTAATACCGGTGAGATCATTAACGGCTTTTTGTGCCTTCTTGATATCGTCCTCTACCTGTATTTTTCTTTAAAAATTTCCGATGTTTTGAGGTAACCAATATATTAAGGCGCTTTATTATGGGGGGCTTGTGCCTAGCAACGCGGTGTGTGTGTGCCTAGCAATTCCTTAATTTAAACTACGGCCGAAAAGACATTGCTAAAACCAGTAGCGTTAAAATTATGTCGGCGCTTTCCCCTGTGGCAAAAGCAGCATTACGCCACCCGATTGGGCGCGCCCGTGGAAACGGCGTTACCGCTACTGTCTTTGGAGCCACAGGTTTTCTGGGACGCCGCGTGTGCGCGTACTTGGGTTCGTGAATGCCCTTCTGATTCACTACAAATATTACTCTTACTTATTCCCTGATGTAGGCATTAATGGTAACGGATATGTAGTTCCATACCGTGGAGACGAAATGGAGGTGTCGCATCTGCGTGTCTCGGCCGATCTCGGAAACGTGGCTCAGCTGCCGTTTCACCCGCGTGACCGCGACTCAATTTTAGAAGCCGTCCAAGGCTCCGACATCGTGATTAATCTCATAGGCAAGCATTATCAGACCAAGCATATGCTTCCATGGTGGATTAACTACACGTACGATGACGTGCACGTGGATGTGGCTCGCGCCATTGCTGAAGTAGCTAAGGAGGCTGGCGTGCCTCGGTTGGTGCACGTTTCTTCACTTTTGGCTGAATTTAACTCTCCTTCGTTATGGGCGGCTTCTAAATTCCGTGGTGAAGCTGCTGTACGCAAGGCATTTCCTGAAGCTGTTATTGTCCGACCTTCCAACATGTTCGGCCCAGAAGACAGACTACTGGTCTGGATGGGCAACCGATTGAAGTTCGGTGGCGTGCCTGTTGTGGACAATGGTGATGCTGTGATTCAGCCTGTATATGTGAATGATGTGGCTAAAGCTATATACCACATTACTCAGGACGAAAGTATTCAGGGCAAGACCTTCGAACTGGTTGGAGATGAACAATTTACGTATAAGGAGTTGGCGGACTACGTGTTCGACGTTACAAAACGTAACCCGAGTTTGATTAATCTACCACTACCTGTGGCTCAAGCCATTGGTTACCTCTGTGAGCAATTCCCAGATCCCAAGTTTACGCATGACTGGGCCACGCGTCTCAGTCTGAATGAGGTCAAGACATCCGATTTGCCTGGTCTTCGGGAGCTGGACGTGGAACCAACCAAATTGGAGAATGAGGCACCTAACTTCCTCCTCAAGTTCAATCCTGGCGGCCATTTTCAGGAGGTATCAGGCTATCATTAAGCTATGTTTGTGACGAGGTGAGCAAACCTGCAAATCTTCCGTGCGGGTATTGTACCTCATTAACATACGGATACCGACGTTAAATTTCGCTGCACTACCTTGAAGTTAAGAAAAAATCAAACGTATAAAAATCAACTGTGTGGATTGGTTTTCCGGGCAAATTTCAGATCGAAAATGGTGTCCAGGTATCTTAATCGTGGAACTAAAAAATGCTGTACACAGTTCAGTCTATTTGAAAATGTTTGGTTAAATCCTTTAACGAGCGCAACCCTCATTGTTAGTTGCAACCTTTACGTCATCGTCGGGTTTGACCAAAGTGCGAGTTTTGCCGCGATGATATGGGAACGTTTTCAGAGCCGTTTAACCTTTCGTAGGAACACTTCATCTGATACTGGTGAAGCTTATGTCCGGGGTGCAAATCCGGGTGGAAATGGGCTCTTCGTAGGCACTAGTAGGCACAACACCGCAGGGGATGGGTCAGCGTATACTGACCCCCCCCATTTCCGTAAACTGCCCCCCCCCGGTGTAAAAAAATCCAGCTTGAAGTCATGAATGGGCAAGCAACCCAAAGTTCATCACTTGGATGGAGATGCTGACCAGTCTATACGAGCCAGCTCGTCGGTGGCGCCATATTATTGACATAATCTCAAATCAACACGTCAGTGAATCATAGCAGAACAATCAAAATGCTCGGTGTAACTCTGTGGTCTATTTGCATAATTTGCAGGACGACTACGATATTGACGTCGTCTCCCGCATTAGCGAGACG
This sequence comes from Peronosclerospora sorghi, assembly GCA_026184515.1. Lineage (NCBI taxonomy): Eukaryota > Oomycota > Peronosporomycetes > Peronosporales > Peronosporaceae > Peronosclerospora > Peronosclerospora sorghi. The sequence continues at coordinate 36,513,702 of CM047580.1, read as the reverse complement.
AAAAAGCGCATTAAATACTCGCGTAGCGAGGTTTGACTTGCGTTAAATACATCTAATAACGAATGCGATGGTCTGACATATACACCACCGCGGCTGATTGCTTGATAGGCTCGTATTCTTGATGTTTTCGACAGCGTGTGCGAACATGTCCCGATCGAACTTCCGGGCGGAAACCCTAAGTCCAAGCGAATGCTTACCGCCGCGGTACATCGTGCACCAAATGTACTTATTTCTCGTTTTCGTCGCTGATGAAAATGCCATTGTGCATATACACAGTGCAACGACTTCATCGGTGAGTACGAGGATGAATTCACGCTTACACTTTTTTATGACATCACTCCTGTAGCCGGTGCGAACACGCACGGTGCGGCTAGCGCACCGAGGAAGACTTTCCTAAAGCGGTCGTGTGCCGCTACTTAGCCGATACGCCCTTATAAAAGGGCTTAGTAAGAGAGTACTCTCTTACTCGGGGCCAAGATTTCCCTTTGGTTTACAAGTTAGCGTGAGCTAACGCCTTAACACAAGGCTCCCTTGATAAGGGGGTAGCTAAGGGAAGGACTTCCCTTACACTACAACACTCACTGCGCGCGCGACCGGTCGAGGTCGTGCGTCCTGCAGTCTTTTGAGTGAAATGTAAACTGAATGTATATTCAATATGTAATTAGCCTAAATTAATTTAAACTAATGTAAACTATATGTAATACTAAGTAGAACTTACTAAATTCGTACCTAGCTCAAATGTAGTGTACACCACCTGTGTACTAACATGTGGTGGAGTCAAGTTCGAAATCGAATACATTTGTATCGACAACCTGACCACCACCATCGTGCCTAGCCTTCCAACTTACGGGGGGGGGTAACCCGCGGACCTCCACTCGAAATCTGGTCCGATCGTCCGCTGCTGGCAGACGACCGGTCATCATCCAAAGACACTTGGTCCGATTCACTTAAGTTCATCTCACCTTGTGTACCCGATGGAATGGGCTAGTTACACACTCGGTGGATCGGTATCGCAGATCGATCTGATTCGGTCTTGAATATGAGACCGTGCTGGCTAGGTTTACCTAGGGCGGAACTCTTCACCCCAGGTACGTACAGACCAGAAACACTTCCAAAAGATAAATTCCAATAGGTCGATCGTCCAAACGATCTAGACCTGACCAATACGAAGTAATAGAGGGTAGATCAATCAACCGGTCTAGCCCCTAACCAATATGTGTGGAGAAGCGTGCCTAAAATTTGGCACACTTCTGGTCAAGTTTGTCGAGGCATTTGGTCTAATTTCGGATTGGTTTAAACAAGGGGGGCTTTTCAGCCTATCGGACTCAAGAAGTGTCAAGAATGCAAGTTTTGGTGAGTCACCCGACTTTGGGTATTTTACATATTTTTGTGTGGGTACATTTAGGGACTATAGGGTAGTAGTATTTTTGTTGTGGTTTTTCCAAGTAAGAGGCTTTTGGTTGTGGTTTTACCTTTTAGGACAGAGGTTATACATTTAAGTAAGGAAATCTTTTAGCTTTCGGATAAGTGGCTGAAACCTCTCCTGGTCTTGGTTCACACCACAGCTAGGGGTCGCCGTTCTTCCCTTTTCGTACGCTAGTCGCCTCCGCGCGCCGCGGAGTGTTTGGGGGCAGAGGGTCGAATTATCCCCTCTCGCCCATTATACCCGGTCTGGAAGCGCCGCACGCGCACTTTGGCGCACCGGAAGTCCCTCGAAGGGAGTACGATTTGGCGATCTCAACACCTCAACTCAAGTACGTTTGGAACGTGCTATTCACTGGATTGGTCTTGGCGTGGAGATATCGTTTGTGGAGTTTCACGATCATATTGAGTCTTTACGCGGACATATTGGCTTGTTTTAATATTGGTTGGAAACTAGACCGGTTTTGGTCTTATTTCGTATTGGTCAGGGGATAGACCGGAACGGTCGGTCTACCCTCTATTATTTCGTATTGGTCAGGTCTTGATCGTTTGGACGATCGACCTATTGGAAGTTATCTCTTGAAAGTGTTTTTGGTCTGTTTGTGTCTGGGGTGAAGAGTTCCGCCCCAGAGATACCTACTCAGATCGGTCTTCTATATTCAAGACCGCTTCGATCAAATCTGCGGTCCCGATCCACCGAGTGTGTAACTAGCCCATTCCATCGGGTACACAAGGTAAGATGGACACTAAACAATCGTGCCAAGTGGGTTCTTGATGACGACCGGTCGTCTGCTTGCAGCGGACGATCGGACCAGATCTCGAGTGGTGGTGCGTGGAGTACCACCTCCGAAAGTTGGAAGGCTGGGCGCGATGGTGGTAGTCAGGTTATCGATGCTAATGTTTTCGATTTCGAACTTGACTCCACCACAATGGTGCGCGTGCACGGATCACTTGGTGATCGTGGATATCACCGTGCTGATATTCCATCAAAAATCGGATTCGAAGATTTGAATGATTTGAATATGGAGTCGTTCTGGAGAGGACGTAAGGAAAGGCTATTGCCTTACGTTCTAGTTGTTGATAAAGATGGCGATGTCCGATCTGGCCTGGTGGAGGACCAGATCGGGATTAATAAGTTTTTTCCTCCCTAAAAGGCTCCCACCGGAGCCGATCGGGACTATAGCAGGTCTTGCTATAGTTCCGGAAAGGATCAGGACCTTGGTCCAGATCCTATGTGTATGAATGAAAAAAGAGATGGAAAACTAAAAGATGAAAATTACTCGGAGGCTGACTGGAACGATCCGGTCTACCTCCATAAAGTCCACAAAGTACCCAAGGTGCCCAGAAAAGGGCTTGTAATGCCACCCGACGAAGACGACTTCGAAGAAAAGTCGAAGGTCGGGGATGAGGCTATCACCGAACAAGACCTGGACAAGATGTATTATGTTTTTGAATTGAAGCGATTTGTTCGCCAAAACCAGGTCTTTCAGGTGTTGGACCTCCATATCCCCGACCGTCTTCTCGGTCCCACTACCGAGCCGATCCAGAGTGATCTACCATTACTGCTCGTCAAGAATTTGGTGGCGATGTTGGAGGAGGTTGGCATTGAAATGCAGAACCCCGCCGGTGTCAATAAATTGTTTGAATTTGATGCTTGGAGACTGGAGGCGTCGATGTCGGACCTCCACGACCGTTTGGTGCCACTGGTGGGGGCGGTTCGCCTCCCAACTCCCACCACGGCAATGAAGGTTGCCGAAGCCTCCACAGAGCTTGTTGACATTGGTTCCGATGATGAATCGATCTACCAGTCTCCACCGGCTTCTAACAGCTCATCAGAGTTGGAGACCGGTGTCGAGCGGATGACCATGGGGTGGACCATGCCCGGTCCGAACAAAAAAGGGACATGCGGCAGCAAGGGGCTGCTTGACAGTCGGAGCTCCAGCAAGCCCCACAGGCCTCAGTTCCGCAAAAGGAGGGTATCAACACGTTGCCCATGACGCCGGCCAACGTCCAAGCCATGTTTGAGACGATGATGCAACGTTTCATGGAAGAACGGGTTAGACCACCTATGCGCCCACATGTCCAAGACCGGTCTACCTGTCAAGGTGTAAATGTTTGCAAATATGTGGATATGGAATCGGTAACATCTATGGATAAGCCTATTAGAAGTGATAAACCAACCGGAAAGGGAAGGCGCAAGCCGCAACCGGCAAGACCGCGTAGACCAAGCAAGACAAGTGACTGTGATATGGAGTCGGTCGGCGGTCTTGATGACCATGGTGGGTCAGATGGTACAGGCGCAGGCAAGGTGCGCAAGGCTAACCTAGTCTCCACTACCGCCTACGACTTTGGATCTGCTGCGATTCCGCGCATCCGTATGGCCGCGACGACCGACCTCAAGGACTTCACCGGCAAGGATGCTGATGAAGACCAGGCCCGGTCATGGTTCAGTCGGGTCATGTTTGCGTTCCTGCGAGACCAGACCCCAAAAGGCGAACGTTGTTTAATCTTCCGGGATTTGTTAAAAGGACCGGCTGCGAACTGGATTCAACAGTTGGATCGGGGCGTCCGGTCTGACTGGGACTTGCTATGTGCGGTGTTTGAAGGTCAATATTGTAACTCCGGATTTTCAAGCGCCCGTAAGTACCACCATATGCAGAAGCGGGCCGACGAAACACCGATCGAGTATTTGCATCGGTTGAACGTGGCTGCACTTCGCGCCGGCATAACAATCAAAGAGAATAACACGCCGTACGGTGCCGCCTTAGAACATGTGGGTCACTATATTAGTACCCTTGACGACCAAGAACTGGCGGACCAGCTTACTCTACTGCGTCTTAAGGATGCGGGCGAAGTCGAACAGACCCTGCGGACGTTACAACAGTCGCGTAGTATGAGAGAGAAGACCGCTGGTGGATCAGGTCATTATCGTTCCAAGACCCAGACCGATCCGGTCAAGAGACCTTGGACCAGACCGACCCGAGCGGTCAAGGCAATTGTAGATGATGACAGCACGGGGTCAGAAGGGGAAAGTGGAAGTCCATCCAGCCAGGAGTCATCGGATGAAGACCAGTATCGTTACGTCTATGTTGCGGGACCTGCCCCGAAGACCAAGTCGAAGCCCGACCAGGTGGACCGGAAGGGAAGGAACGGAAGCAAGTCCGATCCAGACCGACCTCGTCAGAAGTTCTCCCACTGTGGGTCGAGCAAACATGATGGTCCAAACTGCTGGAAGAAGATGGTGTGCAAGAAGTGCGAGAGACGCGGCAACCCGACGGACCACTGCCTCTTCGTATGCAAGTCATGTGGAGAGATTCACGAGGCCGACCACTGCAAGATTGAAGAATTTTTTAACATGATGCGCAAGTGGTACGTGCCGGACAAGCACGCGGGGATGCTGCCGCCGGACGCAGAAAAGATGTTAAACTAGAACTCTCGCCAGGTTGGAATCTGAATCGAGCTGAGCGTTCTACGGTTCACATCTATGCATATGTCGGCAAGGAGGATAAGACCGACAATACACGTTCTATTCCAAATTGCGTCGACCGAGACCATCCGGTCTACAGTCTGAAGACCGATGAGTACTCCCAGACTAAGGTGGTTATTCAGTTGGACTTGCTGCCTGGAGAATCCCGCGGATACTGGAAGTATCACGCTCCTGATAAATGGTTCAAGCAGGCGAAAGCCTGTGGAAAGATTAATAACCAGAAAGCGACGATGTTGATCGACTCTGGAGCTGAAGTCTCGATAATCGACTCCGCCTTTGCTCGTAAGGTCGGATGTCGTATAGACGATACCCAGAGACAAGAATGAGTCGGGATCGGTGAAAACTCTTATATGAACGAAGGAAGAACGCGTGTGAAAACTACTTTGTCGGGATCGCTGGTCTACTTTTTCAGCGCTTGGTTTGGCAAGTTGGCTGGTCAAGACGCTTTACTAGGAATGGATTTCATGGTCCCATCTGGTATTCGCCTAGACCTGTCACATGGAGTGCTTACGATCCCGGATGAGGTCCAGGTCCAGTTGGCTGGTCGAAGACCTCTGTATGGTTCGTATACCGATCTGGTCCGGTGGGAACAAAACCTAACTATCCCACTTGGTCGGTCTGCCGATACCCCGGTCGAGAAAGGTTTCCGTTCGAGGAAGTTATGGTTGACCAGGGGCGATCGGTGGGTCCCGACCTTCATAAAGAGTGCTGGTCGACGTGATTTTGTCCGTGTTACCAATATCGGTGACAAGCCGCTGACACTGGATAATAACACTATTGTCGGTATGTGGTTAGCAGAAGGGAAGGTACCAAGGAAGATGGGGTTCGTCTCGATTGGGTCGAGGCGGTATGTCGAGTGGCAAAACCTGGCGTACCAATCGACCACCGATCTTATCAGCGATGATGGGTCGGTGGAAGAGGATACCTCACCTTTAGTGGAAAGACCAAGTTATGTCACCCCAAAAAATATGTTGGTCCGAAGAAAGGCGCCGCAGTCACCACGAACGGTGGACCATCAAGTAGACGAGCCGAGGCTAGTCAACGTGGTGTCAGCACAAGACCAGGCGACAGCGGAGCAAGAAACGGAAGAAGGGGAACATGAAGTTGCTAGGTCGGACCATGACGGTATTCCTAATCATACCGATATCAGTGAAGGACAGCCCGTCGATCAAGACCAGGGGCGTTCAGCCGGTCCAGATGGTCTAGGTGATATCACCCCAGAAGATGAACAAGTCTGTATACATGAAGGCGGGCAACAGTACATTCAGGAGCTGGAAAGCCAAATGGCAGTCCTCCCTGAAGTGTCTGCCGACTCTCCCGAAGTTACAATGGATGATTTACAAGTGGGTGATCAAGACCTTAACAGTCCAGACCAGATCGAGCAGTTGAAGAATATCATATGGAAGAAAAGACATCTGCTGATCGGAAAGGGCAATGCCTTACCACCTGCAGCCCGTGGTGCGATTTGCGATATTGACGTTGGAGATGTCAAGCCTATTGCTCAGAGATGTCGACGCGTGGCGCCACAGTACCGGGAAAAGCTTTCTGATCTTAACAAAGGACTGTTGGCTACCAAGATTATTAGACCGTCGACCTCGCCATGGGCCTCGCCGATCGTAATTGTTATCAAGCAGAACGGCGTCGACATTAGGTTGTGCATCTACTATCGGCTGGTAAATCGGTTGACTAAACTCATGGTTTACCCGATGCCGCTGATTAATGATCAGTTGGAAGACATCGACAAGACCTTGTGGTATTGTTCGCTGGACATGGCAAGTGGATTTTGGGTGGTCTCGATGACTGATCGAGCCCGTGAGATCTCCGCATTTGTGACACCGTTTGGTCTTTTCGAATGGAACCGTATGCCGTTCGGTCTGAAGAACGCAACCCAGATATATCAAAGGTTGATAGACAACGCACTGTACGGACACTTCAAAATCAAGACCGATCGGGACCCTGCCGAAAGTTATGATGTGTTTACAGAGGGTGAACCCGATCGGGAAAGAAGACCGTCCGTTCTAGGGAGGCGGTCGTACATCGACGACATTCTGATACCTGCCTCGTCATGGAACGATCTGTGCGAGAAGGTTGAACGATTGTTGGAGACATGCGACCGCTGGAACCTATCTATCAGCGCCATAAAAAAGTTTTGGGGGTATGTCCAAGGTCGCCTATTTAGGCCATATGGTCTCGAACAATGGTCTAGAGGCTAATCCTAAGGACCATGATTCGTTAAGCAACCTCCCGTTTCCCAAGTCTCTGAAGGCAATGCAGTCCTTCCTAGGAAGTTTAAACTACTACAGCCGCTTCATCGAAGATTTTTCTATCTACGCGGCTGTGTTGTATGAGCTCCGGGAAGTGGACTACCGTAAGAAGACCGGGAAACTTTACATGGGGGCGCCGACTCTGGTCTTGCTGCATATTGTCCGCAAGTGGAGGCCGAAGACCATATGAAGCGTGCAAAGTTTTCTTTTGGTATGTTGAAGGATAAGATGTTGACGGCACCGATTTGGAAGCATTTCGATCCCGAAAAGGTACCGACCATTATTGTATATGCTAGTCAGTGGGCCATTTCGGCCACTCTAGTACAAGATCATGATGGTGTGTACTATCCGGTCACGTTCACGAGCAGAACGCTGAAGCCAAATGATGTAAACTATGGAATTGTCGAGAAAGAAGTTCTGGCGTTGCTGCGAATTCTGGATGTGTGTTACAACCTGCTGGTCGGCCGACCTATAAAGGTCCTGTCAAGGCGGTCTACTTTGGCCTGGCTATTATCAGCCAATGGGATGGACGGACGTCTAGGCAGATGGTCGGCGGTCTTGTCGCAGTTGACCCTCGAGGTCGTTAAGTGCACCGGGGGCGAGGAAGAGATATTGGGCACATTAGCTGCCAGTATCACCCCTCGGTCTGAATTGGACGAGGCATTGATAGCGATTGCCCCGAGGAAGCAACCTCGGCAGTCAGTTTTGATACCGCCGCCGACCGTCGACCATGATGAAGAGCTCTTGGTCTTAAGTTTTGACGGATCAGAAAGCGTGAAGAAGAAGGTCGGCGCCTATAGTGCTGTAGTGTGGAAGTTGCCACAATGGTCTATAGTTGCAGCCGCTGCTTATTTCACGCCGGATATTACGGTTAACGAGGCGGAGTACCGAGGTCTACTTCTATGTCTGGACCTGCTGTCGTCGCAAGAGAAGGGGCGAGTCATCATATGTGGTGACTCCAACCTAGTGATCAGGCAGATCACCGGAGAGATCGACTGCAAGGCCCCACGACTAAGGACGATAAATGATCGGGTAATGAAGGCATTGAAAGACCATCCCAACCACGAGCTGTTGCACGTGAAACGGGACTGGAACGAAGCACCGACTACCTCGCGACCAAGGCCATGCAAGACCAGACCGGGGCTACGATCACCGAGGAGGCCGTTCTGGATGAATTGGTGAATATAAACAGGCTCCCAGAGGTGATCGGACCCAAGAACGCCCCAGTCCAGGTGCATGTGATGGTCACAACTATATCGAAAGCTCAGAAGTCTCGCCGACCGTTCCGAAGGAAAGTTTGAACGAATATGCAGTGCAACAGTTAAGGATGGAACGGATCCTCAAGGTGCAGGACGAAGAAGAATGGATTATGAACCTGAAGACCTACCTGCGTGGTGAACTGTCCAAGTTGGCGAACGATCAAGCGAAAGAGTGCATCAAGATCGCGGATAGCTACGAAGTGGATGATAATGGATTATTGTATTACTGCCGCGATGCCGACCAAGACAGTGCAGACCGAGACCGATTGGCGTAATTGGTGATACCTGAGTTGCTGCAGCCGGATGTACTCCATCACTACCATGTGAGTCTAGAAGGGGGACATCAGGGCATAGGTAGAGCGTATTTCAAGATCAGGTCCCACTTTCACTGGAGGGGTCTTTTCCGAAGTGTACAGAAATATGTGGGTTGGAGTACGGATTGCGAGACCGGAAAGAGTAGACCGGTAATCAAGGGGCGATCGCCCGGAAATATCGAAGCTACCTACCCTTTCCGGGTCATAGCGATGGACCATATACGTCGCTGCCTAAATCGACATATGTCGGCAATACTGAGTTGTTGATCTGGGTAGACCTGTTCACTGGTCTAGTTATTGCGAAGGCAAGTGCGTCCCGGTCCGCCGAGCAGATCGCCAAAAGTTACGAAGAATGCGTGTTCCGAAGGTTCGGCGCCAGAGAGGTCATCAGACACGACCGAGAACCCGGTTTCATGGCCGAGGTGTTCCGGTCGTTTAACAATATGCTGGGTCAGAAACAGAGCGCGACGATGGCATATCGTCCGCAAGCGAATGGATCGGCAGAACGTATGGTACAAACTATTACAAGAGCAATCAAGATGTACGTTGCCGATCCAGACCAGCGCGATTGGGACGAATACGCAGAAAGGCTAATGTTTGCACTCAACTCGTCGACCGATCGGGCCCGAGCAGAAACGCCTTTTTATCTTGCGTATGGATGGGACCCCCGGTCCACTCTTGAAGCCGCGATACCTATTTGCTGCACTCGGACCCGCGATCGTGATGCTCGACGTTGGCGCATGCAGGTCCAGAAACATTACCAGCATGCAAGAGAAATTGTCAACGAAAAGTTACGTCAAGCTACACAAGACCGGGCAGACCGGAACAACGACCAGGTCCGACCCTACGGTATAGAACCAGGGGCGAGGGTATGGTTGTACCTAGACCGAGTGAAGGAGGGCTATGCGAAGAAGCTGGCTCACATGTGGCACGGTCCTTTCCGTGTTGCCGAGCTGATTGGTGAACACGATGCCCGTCTAGTAACAACCGGCACGGACTACAAGGTCTTCCCGATCGTACATGTGTCCAAGTTAAAACTGTTCCGAGAATTTCCTGATCGTCCCAAAATGCCCTGTCTAGTAGGCGAGGCAGAACGGTTTGATTTCGATGAAGCATTACTGACGGAGGACAGTTGGGAACGACCGCTGGAGAAGGACGAATTTGAAGTGGAAAAGGTCTTAGATGTCCGATCGGTCAAGAAGACCAGGTTCGGCCGGACCCACCGAGAATATCTGGTCCGATGGAAGGACCATGATGAAACAACTTGGATCGATGAGTCCGACCTGAACTGTGGAGCACTACTACGATAATTCGAACGGGACCGAGTCAGTCGGAACCGTTTCGCAGTGATGCAGACCCATGAAGACCAAGACCAAGACATGCAGTAGCATCGGTCTTCCGGACCGACGTGAAGAGGTGGAAGGTCTTGTGCCTCGTGTATTGTGTATTGTGAATATGTGACAAATTGGAATAGTGCAGTGACGAAAGTGGATTGTTTTCTCGCGATGTAAGTGGAACGGTTGGTGATAGCGTGTCTAGTGCAACTCTGGAGAAAGTGGTGGAATTAGCTCAAGTGATTTGATGACCGAACATGTGAAAAAGAACGATGATATATATTAAGTGTTATCTGGTCGACTACTTACGACCTCACTCGCCATCACCCCACAGACGGCCGACGGTCAACGACGGATGCTTTTCAACTTGGTCCTGGTACTGGTTACGCCAAGGTTCTTGTTGGTCTAGTTGGACCAAAGCATCCTTGAGGTCCAAGATCGGTGTAGTGCACCCAAGACCGGGGTACCATGTGCCACCGTCAGCCAGCAGCCGGGTCCTTTCGACGCGACGCCGCGGCATATGAAGTACAACTGGATATAAGAACACATCGACGTCCCACTCGTGGACCAGCATCCCGTCCAAAACATATTGGCACAGGGACTGCCAGGCCTTACCCGCTCTGATCCGACGCCGCTTGCGCTTGTTCTGGATGGTCGCCAAGCCAGGGTCTTGCCGAACTCGTTCCGGGGGAAGCACCAGATAGTGGGGTGCCTCCCAGATGGCTTGATCGTGAGTCTTGTTAAAATATTTCACCCGACTCATGAAAGCATTGGCCCACGGAGTAGAGTGGAAGATGAACCCCAGCTTGGGATGCTCAAAAATGTTCCACGGCTCGTCAGCGTCAGGCAGGAACTTTCTTCGCCGGCGGGAAAAGCCAATGGTCTGGACGAGAGAAAGACCGGGCCAGGAGCTGCTTGGTAAGGGTGGACCGGCGTAAACAACCGATCTGCCCTGGTGACCACGGCAAAATATCCTCACGCGTTCGTGGCGGAAGGGAAGAACTGTCGATTGCCACGTTGGCCAACAAAGCATCTTTGTGGAGCTTGGATGTCCCAGGAAAGACCGTAAGTGTTGACTTTGTCGACGCATGAGGTGGTGGAACGCCACCATGCGGACCGGTCTTCTTGGTCTGCTCCGAAGTCGATGCAACTTGAACAAAACTTTCATGTGGACTTGTTCGCGACTTGGTTGGGATGGGGACAGAAAACTCCGAATCACCGGATTCTTCGCCGGAGTCATCCCAGGACGAGATATCTGAACATTTGGCACGGTCAGCACCGGCGGTCGAGGGCGCTTGATTTTTGGAGATGTTACTGTCGTCATCCTCGTCCAAGCTTGGGCCTACGAGAAGCGCCTGCGTCTTGGCTCGCTTATGGGGCACCGCACGCTTCCCTTCGAGTTCAGGGTCGCGCGCTGTGCCCCGCGCCCTCGAGGGACGCGGCACGTCCGCGCGCTTCTTATACTTTTGACGAATTTTGGGCTGGGGAATTTCGGCCAATGAACGGCCTTGGTCTTGGTCCCGGTGTAGGTCTACCAAGGCGGCCGACGCAGACCGGTCTACGCTGGAGGAAGCAACCGGATGCCGACGAGGACGCAACAGGTCAACCAAGCGCTGATGACATTATTTTAATACCGCCCGACGACCGTTCGCTGCCTGCGTCCAATCGCTAGACTTGCGTTCACAAGACCGGACCTCCTCGTTCTGGTCTTGAATCCAAATTCGGAGCTCGGTGAGACGCCTCTCGAGATCGTCGCTTGAACGCTCAACGTGGTCTGGTCCAGCAGGCCTTCCGCTTGCTTCTGTCGGACCAGCACAAGCTGCTCCCGAAGATGAAGCTGATGAGCTTCCAAGCGGGTCAAATTGTTGCGCGCGTTTATGAGTCCAGTCAAAACCTGACGCAGCTGGAGGTCATGCGTGTTCGACTGCCGATCGGCGGCAAGCAGGGCATTGATCGCCTTGCTGATGCCAGGAGGTATACGGGCTGGAGGTATACGGGCTGAAGACAAACGAAGGTTAGAACAGGTCCAAGTTGAAGACCGGACATGCATGCCTACGTTGTGTCGCCTGTTGAGCAATCTGCTCCTGGAGACGTGCGATCTCTTCAAGTGCGTCTTGCAACTGCGCGTCGGTCCCGGTATGATGCCCTGCCGATGTCTGAGGTGCAGTAGAACGATGGGAGATGCCAGACCGGACCGAACGGACGGGCGAAGTGACATGCGATGACGTGGTATGCGAGGTGCCTATAAGAACGGTCGTTAAGGAAACACAAGAAGGTCAAGTCCAGCAGTGCAAGTACCTGGAACGGATGAAGAAGATGGTTGCTCCATGTCGGAAAAGTCTGAATGACCAAGGTTTAACTGAACTTGATGGACGAGGTCAGACCGTTGTCGTTGTGCGACACGGTCTGACTCGGGGGCGGCTGTGGAGAAGCGTGCCCAAAATTTGGCACACTTCTGGTCAAGTTTCGTCAACGCATTTGGTCTAATTTCGGATTGGTTTAAACAAGGGGGGCTTTTCAG